>SNQJ01S0157665.1:48045-61339 GCA_010110895.2 Picea sitchensis
TTACAAAATAAAAATAGAAATTCTTAGTTGTTATATGTTTTTCCATCTTCTTAATTGATTTAGATTTTTCCATTTTTTCTTTTATACATGAAAAATTAGTTTAAATTAAGAAATTGTTGTAAATTTTTATGTAAAAAGATTTTTTTTTTCTAAATAATGTTTTCCTCTGTAAATAACCATCAAATTAATTTTAGATTGATAAAATCTCATTTTCTTAAATCCTTACCACTATTTCTCTAACTTATCTTTGCAACCTGTAAAGATTATGTTCTCTAAAACATTCTAACATAACAGACTATTTTAAACTTAAATATCTATTATACTATAACTGTGATGATTCAACGTTCATTGTTTTAACAACCAGATAAATGAGATCGATTCCATGGCCCCAAAGCCCCAAAAGGATTGGGGTGATGTAATAAACTCTGCATATGCCTATCTATATAACATAATAGTGTATTAATTCAGTGTGTACGCCTATCTATCTATATAACAGTGTATTAAGCCTTGAATATGAGTACTCAGTCACTCCGTCTAAACCCTAATCTGATCATATCCACGTCAAGCTTTGGGCTTGATGTGCATATGATTAGACCATTAGTTTAGACAGGTATGCCCTTGTCAAATGCAAAATTGATAGAGAATGGTATCCATCAACATTTATTAAGAGAATTTTGGGAGCTGTTGGATCTGTTAATTGTAAGGAATACAAAATGGATTTTGATGTCGAGGGGCATGAAGATAAATAACAGCGAGGGAAATATGAGGCAATGTGTGGCAGATTTTTTTTGGAATTTGATTATATAAATTTGCGAGCAAAGTGTGGTGAGTCTCCAATACCCGAAATCGGGGGCAGCTTCGATGTTAGTGGTGTGATTCCAACTAGCCCTAAATTTAGAGGTTTAATGTATTTCTCTGATGGAATGTAGTATGCTCATGTGGTTATTCCACCTAGCAGTGGTGAATATCCAAAAATAAAAAATGTGTCATCTTCAATATTATTGGTGTAATTCCAACAAGCCCTAAATTTAGGGGTTTAATGCTTTTCTGTGAAGGAATTTAGGATGCTCGTGTTTTTATTCCAGCTACCAGTGTGGTGAGTCTCATTTCCCAAAATTGTGGCAGCTACGATGTTAGTGGGTCATTCCAAGTAGCCCTAAACCTAATTTACGGTTTTAATGCATTTATGTTAAGGAATTTAGGATGCTCGTGTTGTCATTCTAACTATCCCTAAACTTAGGGGTATAATGGTTGAGGAATTTAGGATGGTAACTAATTGTGATCTTTGAATATAAAGAGACCAACCTCTCTCTATATAACGAGACAATTCTGTCTCTATGAAATGGGGAAAGGGATTGTGTTACTCAGAGGAAGCTATACACTCAGAAGTGTTGTGCAGATAAGATAGAGGGCATTGCAACTGGGTTGAACGCCATTATTTGGGTTTGTGTGCTAATTTAGAGTAATGGGTTTTGGTAATTGTACTGTACGGATTAGAGAAATGATAGATAAATACAGGTTTGAATTTCCAGTCATGGACTTGTGTCTGCTACTATTTTTGTGAGTATTTTGAGGAGGTAATGAATAGATTGACTGTGATTGTTGTGCAGTGGGCTGTGTATTCTTGTGGATTCTCTTATCTTCTAACATTATGTTTAAAAGTCTTCTCTTATCCCTCCGTTATAATGCATAGTCTATTTACCTATGAGTTACCATACTAACTCATTTTTAGATGTTGGGAAGCATTCTTTTACCTTCGTGTCGGCCCGATTTCTGATCTTTTTGTTGGTTCCGAGTCTTAATTTTCTTGTTCTGCATTTTTCTCCGAGCCACTGTTGCATTTCCATTCTCATTACCACCACTATCGTTTCCCACTTTCTGCTCTATATATTGTTTCAGATCCTTGGGTTTCTTCTTCTGCTTTTCGCTCTGAGCCATCGTTTCATGTTCTTTCTCATCATCACCGACATCTTCTCCCGATTTCTGCTCTTTCTTTTTATTCTGATTCTTGGCCTCGTTCTGTTGTTTATTCTGAGCAGACGGGCACAACTCCACATGCTTCCCAGATTCTAGCAATTTCTTCAACAAGACATCGGCTGAAGTCACATACCCTTTCACTTTCACCTTCTTCTCATCATCATCAATAGTGATAGTGTACACACCTGTAACAACAAGCCATATGGTTACTAAACATCTATAACCATCCTTGAACACACGACCTGCACTTACAACAAAAACATAAGTATTTATATGCAAACATGTCGGATCCCAACGTTTCTTACCATCGATTTTTCGGAGATCTTTCTTGAACGTTTTCTCGCATCCCTTGTAGGTGCACTTAACCTTCAGATCCCAAAATTTTTAAATATTCCTTCAAATTAATATTGTAAAGACAAATGATTTCAGATATATTTCTTCGATGTTATTTTTTATGTAGAACACCAGACATTTAAACACTCAAAATATTGCAAGTTGTTTCACTTTACTTGCATGGCCACTTATCATTGGAAGGGTATCAAACATGCTTAGTTACCACTACACTAAAGGATAATGGACACTAGTACATAACAATGTGGCAAATTGTAAGCAAGAGTATGGCATCTCAATGCTAAACATGAGAACCTGCAATTAAAGGTCAAACTTTATAATATGTAACGTATATCAATGACTCTAAGCATTAACAAACTATAATAAGTCACATTATCATCAATAGAGATGACACTAGGTACTGGAAAGTTGAACATGGTGGAAGCATAGTAAAAGTTTGGATGTGGGGCTGGAACAATACAAAACTAGTTGTAGCGAGAGTTATTGGCTTGAGAATGAGCTTAACCATCTATATATTCTGCAGTGTTCAAACCATTTTTAATCATGCACTCGGAATTCAATTTACTGACCCGTTATGAAAACAATAATAAGAAAACAAACAAAATATTAATAGAGCAGGTAAAGAGGAAGAATACTCATGTCAATCGACATCATAAAAATGGTTCATCCAACATCTTTCCAAGTCCATTGAATTGTATTTTGTTGTGTGATTCCGCCCGTAGTTATCATATATAAAGTTGTACAACAGTCTTTTGGTGTGTGTGTGAGATTCTTCCCATAGTTACCATATACAGCCTTCTTAACACAGATATACAACCTTCTTAACATAGATGTGCAACAGATATACAACCTATGTATACAGATAGAGCCATATTCAACAATATATACGAGAAAAAGAGGTCCTGCGATTAATTTAGGCGCATTTCAGTTGTATCTCGGCCATTACTTTGGGCGTACTTCAGTTGTAGCTTGAACTTACTTTTGATGTATTGCAAGCACATCTTGGCCATTAATTGGGCATATTTGGCCATATTTCGGAGGTATACTTTTGTATTTTGATATTTCAACAATATTTGGCTTTTTCCAATAATTTTTTTCTATATCATAAGAATTGTTTTATATGCATACATATCAATACAGACATATGGCCATTGGAAACTATGATTCTACCTTAAAAGAAAAGTATTAAGCAACATCTTGCAGCCCGTAGGAACAACTTTTATTAAACGACAACAACAGATGATGACCATGGCACATCTAAAAGATGAATACTAGGTAATACTAGGTAACGAGCCATTGTTTGGTTCACTAATAAGGTCAAAAAAATGTTGAGTTGTTCACCAAATTTCCACTCTGATCTTGGGATCTGTCCTTGATCCGTATTCAAAATGCACTTCTTAAATTATAATTTCAAAAAATGAATTATGTTCTTGCTTTTGTGCGGAGAAGGTTCAATTATTTTGAGTACAATGGATGATGCCCATGATAAGAATTGAACCTTCTCCACAGAAAAGGGTGTGGTTGCAATTCTTGAAACCGGGGCGAAATGGGGCAGATAAAAACTAAAACTAAAAATAAAATAGCACTCCATGATAAGAACTGAACCTTCTCCACAGAAAAGGGTGCAGTTGCAATTCCTGACACCTGGGCGGAATGGGGTAGATACAAACTAAAAATAAAAATAAAAATAAAATAACACTCCATGATAAGAACTTAACCTTCTCCACAGAAAAGGGTGCGATTGCAATTCCTGACACCAGGGTGGAATGGGGCAGATACATGTGAAATACATTTCCTTCATCACAACTATAAGCTCAAATAGCCTTCTTTGTCTCCACTCGCAACTATAACCCTCTCCCTGCAAGGCAAGATATAGAAACTACATATTTTAGTTGGAGTAACCCTAGCTATATCTTTAGCCTCTAACTTTAGGTCTTTCGGGCTAAATTTTGGCCCAACATGACCTTCGCCTTCCGATACCTAGCCTGTCTTGGCGCATTTCAAATCCTTTAAAGGCGTATGGTCCATGGGCTCTTTGAGCCGATTAAAATAATGATCATAAGTGTTCTCCTCCCCGTAGGGCATATAATTTTTCGCTAAACTTAGAGGCCCTTTCTTCGAGGATCTGAGAGGTTTCAGAAAACCAGGGGTTGGCACAATGAAACCCTTGCGAGGTTTAGCAGGCGGGCTATCACTTCCCAAATCCCTAATACTTTGAGGGGATACTCCTCTGGTCCACAGGGACCTTTGAAGTACAGAGTGTTCCGCTTCTCTTTCATGATTGGGGGGATTATCCTTAGGCTCCGACCTAGAAAACAACAACAATTGTTCAATTATTTTGGCTACACAATCTTAGGAGGCATTTGGGGGATGGGGAATGGGACTTACTTGAGTTTTTTTAGAGGCAGAACGAAGGTGCTCAGTTGTGTCGTGCACGCGAAGAGCCGCTAACATCTACCGGTTAGGCTGGACATTTTTGAGCCTCTTGCGCTCGTATTCCGTCATTGGCTCCATTGTTTTTGCTGCAGTACTCTGTGGGAATCGATATCTGAACCTCGATGTACTTACTACCAGAATGCATATGGAGAGAAAGATCTGTGCATAGCTCGAGCCCATAACTCATACCTCATGCAAATTCGTATCAACTTGATGACAATCAAGCCATGTGATTTTGGAAACGTGGACCCGGTTGATTAGTTCAAATCCCATGGAAAAGGACAGTGAGTAATTGAGTTAAGGGTGGCAGTTGGAAGAAGTGAAGTAAACATTAATTAAAGCATTGGAAGAAGTGAAGCTGGCAATAACACTTCAAAGTTATGAGCCAATAAAATTGTAACAAATATGTTTTTTATTTATTTTAAAATATATGAATTAAAACTTCCTAAGTTAAACATTAGAATTTTTGAAAATTTTTAAAGTCAACCCTAAACTAATGTCAAGTCAGCCATGAACTCATCGCTATAGTCCCTAGCCTTCGGGCAGGGACTAATAATTTCACTTCATTCCAATCGTTTCAATAGGAAATGTTGCCATACAAGCCAACCTCATATAAAAAAATTGACATTTTAACAGTGAGTAATTGAGTTAAGGGTGGCAGTTGGAAGAAGTGAAGTAAACATTAATTAAAGCATTGGAAGAAGTGAAGCTGGCAATAACACTTCAAATTTATGAGCCAATAAAATTGTAACAAATATGTTTTTTATTTATTTTAAAATATATGAATTAAAACTTCCTAAGTTAAACATTAGAATTTTTGAAATTTTTTAAAGTCAACCCTAAACTAATGTCAAGTCATCCATGAACTCATCGCTATAGTCCCTAGCCTTCGGGCAGGGACTAATAATTTCACTTCATTCCAATCGTTTCAATAGGAAATGTTGCCATACAAGCCAACCTCATATAAAAAAAATTGACATTTTAAAGGAAGACTGAAGAGTTATGAGTAATTATATCTTCTTGCAATTATTTCTAAAATTTATATTTCAAGAATAATACATTAAAAAAAAAAGGGTTGAGCCTCAATGCTTCACTCACTCTCCAACACAATACAATATGCTTCTTTTTTTCCAAATAAAACACGTTTTATTGGATTTTATATAATGAGTGGCAATGGTCCATTAGGTATTTCCAAGAGCTTGGTGTATGTTTTATCTATTATTCCCCCACCTCCACTTCCACCCTCCTATATAAGGGTGAGGGTGGGTGGGGTAGGAAATAGAGAAAACATATACATATAGGAGGGTGAGGGTGGGTGGGAATAGAGGCATGTACTGTGTGTATGTGACAACCATCCCCACTCTCGAGGGGTTGGGGAATAGAAAAAACATATACATAATAATGTATATGTTTTCTCTATCCCCCCATCTCACCACTCTATGTGTGCATATCTTCTCTGTGTTCACCCTCCTTTATACCCTATATGTATATGTTTTCTATTATTCCCCCACCCCTCACCCTCCACCCCTCACCCTCCTCTCTCTCCCTCACCCCATTCACCCTCACAGACCCCACCCTCACCCTCCACCCTCACCCTCCTATAATATGTATATGTTTTCTCTATTATTCCCCTCCATATCTCCTATTATGTATATGTTTTATCTATTATTCCCTCCACCTCACCCTTCACACCTCCACCCTCCTATAATATGTATATGTTTTCTCTATTATTTCCCCACCCCACCATCTTATCCAACTTGCTTAATTTTTTCCAAATAAAACACGTTTTATTGGATTTTATATAATGAGTGGCAATGGTCCATTAAGTATACCCAAGAGTGTCTTGGGTGGAAAATAGAGAGTAGTTTGTTAATGAAAAATATATTTGCACTGCTTTGGAAACAAATAGAAACCTCCTTCATTGTAATGCATATGAAAGAATTGTGTGTAACACCAAAACCTAACAACTTAAATGTAAATGAAATGACTTGGAAGAGAAAATAAATGTGCCATAGAATTACCTTTCTTTATAATGTATTTGTTGAAGGAACAACACTCCCAAGGATGCGCTCCATTTCCATTTGTGGAGGGAAAACAGTTGCACTCAAGTGCATTTTAATAGTATGATTCTTTTATGAAAGATGAACAATTATTTTTATATTTGAATTTGGTTTATAAACTAGGATCCTAGAGGGAAGATTGTGAAATTTGGAGTGTTTCTAGGTAACATATTCGTGTTGGTTTGTTTTATTTTTTGTTTAAAAAAAACATAGTGACATCAGTTAGGTATCAAAAGACAATGTATTTTTATTTTATTTGAAATATTGAATATACAATTTTTTTCCTTGTGTTGTTTTTATAAGTCCGGTAACAAATAAAGAAAAAATATTGTTTCATTCATATGTATAGTTTTTTCATCATATATAATAATACTCTAAATATATAATCATTAATTTATATATGATTATTAAGAAGGTTATCGGTGTATGGTGTGTGTGCGTCGCATTAGTGCACACACACACACATTCTAAAGGTAAAAAAGTTTGGTGGATTAGCTAGCATGGTTGAGTGTTGTGAAATACAAGCAGAAGGTCATGGGTCAAGTACTTAGGCTACTTGCCTTTGTGGATGTTATTGAATCATGATGTCTCTCTATTGTGTTAGGTTTCAAAATTGTAACCAACTAGTTTACCCTAGGTACTATCCTTGAAATGAGGGGAAGTAGTCGGGGGTTTCCCTAAATGTACATTTATTAGGAAAAAATATTTTAAAGGGAAAAAATTACTAATTTTTTTTTATTACTTAAAATAAAAGAGCTACATAGAAATCAATTATGAAATGCATCAAGGTCTCCCCATATACCTTTGAATGTCTCCCCATATACCTTTAGAAATTTAAGAAATCATAATACTCACAATCTTATGGTTTAGAAAACACATATAAACAACCAACAAAAATACCCAGATAGTTTCATCAATATATTTTATTTTTACAAGGCTTTAAGGGGAAACTAAAGGGATGTTTTCCCATATTTGTGGATAGCATCCTTGGTAAACCTATTGGTGTAGATTAGTGTGCCTCACCCAAAGAGTTTGAACTGCAAACACATCTTTGGCATGAGGTGTAAATGCTCTACAACATAAACAACAACCAATTGAGCTAACCCTTAGGATTAAATGTTTGGAAACATCTCATCCCACCCTCAATTCTTAAATGAGATTGATATTGTTCGTACCTTGCTAGCCCTAATAAACTCACAGGGAGAAAACATGTCACAAAGTGGGATTTGAATCTAGGTGGGGAGGATAACTTCTCCACTTAACCACTTAAGTTAGACCTAATTGAACATCATTTGTATGGGATGTTTCTAGCCCCAAGAAAACACATTATACATAGTGTGTCTTTGTCAATTTTACTGGAGCCTTTCCATATGCACTCTAAATCCCATGAGTGAGTTCTCCACTAGGCCCTGTCCAAGCTCTCACAACCTCGATGCAATGAGATTTTAACCCTAAATAAGATAAAAGACTAACATAGGCCAAGTTAGTCCTAGTTTTGAAGGTCACTAGTGGAACTCGACTATAGTTTAGCCACATTATCAAGAGGTTAAAAATAAAGTTATAAATAATAAGGTATTTCCATCCGCAAACAAACACATTTTGTATATCAAGAACCCATGCAATTCTATTCATTAGACACTGACTCAATGGATCCACATAAAAGCTACATACCTAACTCATACACTTAGCTCCAAACCTGAGTAATCCTCCTTGATGCCCTCAATTGTCAAACAACCATAGTTTTCCCCATCGCAATCTATGTCCTTTAAAATCCCATCTCAAATTTTCTCCCGAACTACCAAACTACATACAATTTTTACATGTATCCTTTAACATTACACCCTCATACCTGTGATTTGTACAATTATCTTGACCCCTAATACATCAATATATCCTTTTATTTACATATATGTCCATACCTGATGTTTGAACCATCATTCAAAATATACTTTTGTATCCCCTTCTTTCTTTCAACCATTATGTCCTCCTAATATTGTATAACTACTTTAATATATTTTTATTCCTCAATTATTCTTATCTAGCCTATTTTATCTTTATGTTGAACCCATATTTTCCCCTAAAATTACTATACATATGCAATTATATATTGAGATCGTACCATCATTCATTTATTGATTGGATTGGTGGTTCCTATATATATTTTTTTCTTCCACAACCATAATTATCCATGAAGGAGGATAATACCCATAGAACTATATTAAATATATTGTATTACAACTACAAACTTTAAACATTACTTGATAAAACTAAGTGTAATCCCATTGCATAAAACTAACCCAAATGTTTTCCATGAGAATTTAAACTATATTTATATTGAATATAAACTGGTCTTTTACAAGATAAGCAACATCAAATGTCAAAATACATCCAGAATGATCATATCCCACCGCTAGCAACATGACTACAAAAATAACCCCAACTTGAGCTATAATCCCAATACATGACTAGAGATAGCCCCCACAAAGGTTTTTATCCAGAAGAAGTACCCATCAAACCATACCAAAATACTAAAGCCTCATTTAGTGTCGCCCGCTAGACTCCCAAAAATAAAAGCATTGAGATGATGGACCATGCATCTGCACCAATACTTATAGAAAATATCTAAAAACATATGAGGCCCCTCATGGTCCTCTTCACATTGAAAATAGAATATTTTAAAGGGAACCTTGAGGAGCACCTGTTTTGATAGGCTATCCACTTATTTGTTTTCTTCTCTATACATGCGAGAAGGTGATTTTTTGGAAAATCTTGATAAGTTCAATAAGTCTATACTTCCAGCACTCCAGAGAGACCATCTGAAGGCATCCCTTCCCTCACATCCAATCAATGGCGATCTTTGAATCCCCCCGTACATATGAAATACGGAATAGAAAGCCAAGAATCCATAGTAAGAAGAGTCCATGCTCCCAACAGCTCCACTCTAGTATTAGTTCCAGGTCCACAGTTGATGGTCCATTTATAATATCGGTGCTCGTTGATCCTTATAACCCCTCTAGCCCCATTGTTTTGACTCAAAGAAAGAGCACCCTCATCAAGCCAACCAACAATTCCACCCACTGCAGGCATTGAAGGAACCATCCTCAATACTGGTGCTTTCAACTAAGATTTGTAATCTCCCATGGCCGATAAGGATTGGAATGTCACCTTCTGAAAGGAGGGAAATCCATCCCTCAAATATCACAAAGTTTCTTTCCAACCATATATACCAAAAAATGAATGTCGGAAAGGTTGGATATAAAATATTATGAGATTTCCAGTTTTTAAAGCATTCCGTTATAGAATTGCCAGTCTACGCCCCCACAACTTTTATGAACATAATAACCCTTTCCCGGACTACATGCATGAATATGCACTCTACAAGCAGATGATGCGTTGTTTCCTTTCTCTTCTTTCATAAAGTACAATAGCTCGGGCCATTAAAACCTATGTGTTGTAGGTTCTCCCAGGTGAGAATTTTATTCTCCGATACCAATGAAAGTAAAGAGATTTAATTTTAATGGACAGTCCCAAGACCCGCGTTATTCCTCAACCTCACGAATCCACAAAATTTCGTTTCTTTTGGTAGCTCACTTAAAATTTTTTATATATATGTATCAATCTGAAAATTAGCCACCCATCCATTTAGGATTAAGTCAGGCCTCATTTCTTGGAGTTGTACACGAGAATTTATGAGGCGCGTAAGTACTTCATTTAGATGCTAATTTCCCCTCTAATTCCAACTCATCACTTGTGAACTAGTTGGAGCATATCATTCCCGGATGAGACTCACAGTATGCCTGATATTAATAATGCACTCCTTTTAGGTTTAGAGCTGAGATCAAATCATCAGACAAGATGACTGCATCCCCCATACCTAGAATTAGATCTTTGCCAATCAAAATGGATTCTCTCATCCTTGGGCACCACGATAACCACTGCAAGAGAATGTGTAAAGACTTAAGTATATACTTCGATGATTGTGATCCTTTTCCCCACCACGGATACCATTGAACCAATACGTTGTTGATTAAGGTTGGTTGTCATTGATGTCAACCATGAAGAAAACCCATAACACAAGGTTTGGGTAATGGACCCAATATTTTTTTTTTTTATGTAAATGTGACTCATTATTGTTTTTCATGGTTGATAATAAGTGGTCCCCTTATGTTGAAATCTCTCACGGGAAGATGTTTTGTGGTTGATTTATCCTAGAAGTTTGGTTAGAGAAACCATGCTTATTGTGGAATAATGAGATGAAGGAAAGTGAATTTTTCAAGGAAAATATCCCAGATGGATAGTACTTATCATGTCATTTCCAATTGGTATGTGGGCGACACATAATTCCCCTCCACAGTTGAGAGTTGCCAAGCCGCTTAGAAGTTGGAGAACCCAGGTTTGTTAATGGACCCAAGTTTGTTTTAATGGAAGTAGCAGTATAAGTTATGATATATTTTAGATAATACTATTCTATATGGATATTACATGTGACATTTCTGGTGGTATGTAGAGCGTCACATAACTCCTCACGGTTTGAGAGTTATGGCCTTACAGAGTTGGAGGACCCTCATATGTCATCTAGAAACTGGTCAAAGTAGTCAAAGTGGTTTAAGAGATTTTAAAAAGGTAAATAATAAAGTGAAGTATTAGGTGTATTATAATTCAAGTGAATACAAAATAAATTATTTCAATAATAAATTTAATGGAAATTAAGTGGACCCAACCCTAAGGAAATAAAGAAGTGGGTCCAAGTGACCTAGAAAATGTTTTTAAGGAAGCTACTTGGAAATTATAAATAAGAGAGCAGAGCTCTCTCATTTTGAATCACACTTGAGAATATTGAATATATATATGAAAAGGTAAATAATAAAGTGAAGTGATGAGTGTATTATAATTCAAAGTGAATACAAAATAAATTATTTCAATAATAAATTTAATGGAGAAATTAGAAGTGGACCCAACCCTAAAATAAAGAAAGTGGGTCAAGTGACCTAGAAAATGTTTTTAAGGAAGCTACTTGGAAAGTATAAATAAGAGGCAAGGCTCTCTCATTTGAATCACACTTGAGAATATTGAATATATATATGTTTCTGAGGTAAAAAAATGATATCTAAGCCGAAATTCTAAGGAAAGTGAAGAAAAGAAGGTCGAAATGCAAGGAAGGATAAATTCTTTTGATGGTGCTTTCTAAGGTATGTTATTTACAGGTCATCTCACCATTTTCGCTATAACTTTTTTTCTATAATGATTCAGATCCTCAAATTGCTATGAAAGTGAGAAAACATATCCAAGTATCTGTGGTAAAAAAATTAACTTGTGGATCGTTGTATTTTGGGAGTTACACTCCGTGGAAAATAGGGTTTGTGGCAAGTCCTGAAACTAGTCAAAATCAGGTGGTTCGGGTAAAAACGTCATAACTTCTTCATAATAGATACAAATTTAGTGAGACTAAATGTGTTGGTTAGGGTATAGTATGTAGTAGGTTTTGTAACAGTTTCATATCAATTCATCAAATATTTTGTGTGTAGCACGCTCTACAAGGTCGCTCTCTAGAATAAACCAGAATTCAACAAGGTATGCCATTTTTGCTATAACTCATTTTCTGAGAGGTTCCAAGTAGTGAAACTTGGAGGAATTGCATAAAAAACACTGAAGAACATTGTGTATCAGTTTTAGATCTTTATACATTACAGGTTCAAAGTTATGATTACTTCAATTTAGGGTTGTTGATTAATCCAAAACTAGGCATGTGAGACTAAAGAAAAGTTTGATGAAAATGCTAGTCTCTTGTTTTTAAAGTTAAAGAAGGTTTGCAGGAATGTGATCATATACACTAGGTCTATTACAGAGCTACAAATCGGATTTGTATGATGAAATTGATGAGGGATTTTGGTTGTGGTACATGTTGAGTATATGGTTGAGACAAGTAGTTGATGAGTTGGTGCACATACATGAGGTGTATAGTTGATGATGTTGGTACACATTGATGAATCATAGTTGATGAATAGTTGACACATGATTGGTACATACTTCATACATGGTTGGATGCACTTGTTTATGGTACAGGTTGATTACAGGTTGGTGCATGGTTGATGCATTTGTTTATGGCACAGGTTGATTACAGGTTGGTGCATGGTTGATGCACTTGTTTATGGTACATGTTGATTACATGTTGATGCATGGTTCAGATTTATTGGTACACGTTTACAGTGCTATAGATCACAGTGATAGTGTGATAGTGGTTCCATCATTCTACTTCTACTTCAGGGTGGCAGGACGGGGCAAGGACAGGTGGTTGTAGCCACCTTCCAGTTGTAGCCGAAAAACATTAGGGGTTGTAGCCTCCTTCTGGTTATAGCCAGAGAATTGGGGAGTTGGAGCTTCCCTCAGGTTGTAGTCTGAGAAACTAGGGGGTTAGATCCTCCTTCCAGTTGCAGCTGGAAAACAAAGGAAGTTGGTGCTTCCAATGAATG
>SNQJ01S0157666.1:9072-22112 GCA_010110895.2 Picea sitchensis
TTCATTATGATTCCCATGTTTAATTTTGAAGTTCTGTTTTACAATAAATCTTGGAGACCTAAGCCAAATTTACATGGCCATTTAGTACTCTGTACTACCTTTAAAGTTTGTGCGTCTATAGTGTTCGTAACGTAAGAAAATGACAACATCTTAGGGCAATTTTTAACCTATAGTGTTCGTAACGTAAGAAAATGACAACATCTTAGGGCAATTTTTAACCTATGGCTTGTTCTCATAGCATAACATGGGTGCATATCTCAAAATTTCCTGCTCTACACAAGCAAAAATTAAATCAGAACTAGTAATTTATGGAGGAAATGGGCATTGCATTTTTCTAGTGCAACTGTTATGCTAGCGCTCCTTTGTTTGATCAAAATTTGGTAAAAGTTCATTGAAAGTTCCTCGAAAGTACTTTTGGGTCATGTAGTCCAACTGCAAATGAAGCTTTGGGATATTTGTCTCCTAGACAGGGGAAAAGATAATTCAGATAGATAGAGAAGCCTTGAAAAGTAGTGGATTTACTTTGAACAAGACGTTCTCAATTCATTTTCAACTGGTTTCTGTTTTATATTTCACTGTGGATTCTGGAACTTTGGGAAAATCTGTTATTTGTTTGATATTATACAGTGAAATACAAGGCAATAGAGAGATGCGAGAGGGAAAGAGTGCAGAGATTATCAACTGTACATACATTGTGCACACTTTGGTATTACACAAGAGTACATACATTATGGAGTGGTGCTAAGATTAATCATTAAGGATACGATTATCCAGAGGATGAAAATAATTCTAGATATAAATGTATTCTAGAAGATAAGCTTTAGAAACAAAGTCCATTTTAGTTTCCTAATATGAGATTCTTCACACGAGAATGCCAGAATACACGAGGACAGCACACCATTCACACCATTCACACACCATTAATCACTAAGGATACAATTATCCAGAGGATGAAAATAATTCTAGATATAAATGTATTCTAGAAGATGGGCTTTAAAAATAAGCCCATCTTAGTTGCCTAAAATGAGATTCTTCACACGAGAATGCCAAAAATACATGAGAACAACACACTAATCACACTAACTCTAGCTGATGCATGTGAAAAGATAAAACAAGCCAAACGCCAACCAGTCTAACATGCGAAGGATAAAATCCCTTTCAATTCTGTCATACACCTTACTAAAGCAACGTTCTATTTGGCAAGGATGGTCCATTGCCCCCTATTTGGATGTAATTGCAACAGATGCCCTTGGTTATTTTGTTGCAGGCTGCTAGAATACAAGGGAAAATCAGAGGTATATCTTTGCCTAGTGGTAACTAGCTTCCTAATGTCCACTTTGTGGATGATTTGGCCTTAATGCCTCAATTCTCTCAACAATCCATGGAGGATACTGTTTATGTCTGGACACTTTTGTAGGAGTGGTTGCTAGCAAGGAGAAAATAAAAACCTTTCTTGTGGGCTAAGGTGACCCACCTCCATTGGTGGAATCATAAGTGGAGGTTATCATTCTGTATTTGGTAATCCCCTTCATTGTGCATATTTCTCTTGTAGATCAACAATGGTGGATCATGGCCAAGCTCGAGAAGAAACTTCAAGTCTGGAATCACCTTGATCTTCCTTTTGTACGGAAGATACAATTGTTGATAGGATTTTGGTGGCTAGGTACATCTATTGTTCATCTCGTTTGTTCCCTTTTCAAGCAACATACAAATTTAGAGTGCATTCTCTACAGTTTTCTTTGGGGCAAGTTGGGGGAGGGAGAGGGGGCAAAAGGGGTCCCTTGAGGGGAGGTGGGGGGGAAAGGGTTTTTTTGGGGGGTGAGATGTTTGAACTTTGCACATTACCAAGGGACCGAGGTTGGTTGGGGCTCCTTGACACAAGAGTGCAAGGGCTGGTTCTTGTAGGCAAATTGGTGGTGCATATATTAGAGGGGGATACTCCTTGGCAAATCTTAGTTCGACATTGGATTCTGCAGGCTCAACACATTTATGGTATTAAAGGTTCTTTCTAGTTGTGTGACATAATTGGGGATGCTCAAACCTTCATTATTTCGGTTCCGCCTCATTAAGATGTTGTGGGTAGCTTGGTAGGTTGTGTCTAGTTCTCTTTCTTGGTAGTTTGAGGGACCCCAAGATGCTTTGGATTTGGTGTCATGACCAATTTGGATGTTCCCATCCCCTAGCAGACAAGTTGAACTTTCATCTAGGTTTGTTGGCAAATGATTGGTACAAAAACGTCTATTTGCTTGGAAGGATGTATTGGATCATGAGCATCATCAATGGTGTACCTGGGGTCTTAGTCACCCAGTTCGTGTTCGTGTTCGTGTTCGAATTCGGCGAGCTTGAAGTTTGCCAAAAATTTGACAATCAAAATTTTTGAGATAAAATTCGGCATTAAGTTCGACATAGTACAAAATTTGAAAAAATAAAATATATATATAACAAAATTCGATACTCATTATAAGTTTATAACATGTGATAGAAATGAAAATAGCATGCATGATGCCCATTGCCAACATGATTAATCATGAAACATATATATTTTAAAAACACGTCATGTTGTTCAAAATCTAAAAACATGTTTATGGAAGTTTGAAACATAGCATTAAAGACATGAACATAACATTAAAAAGTTTTACAAAAATGAGCATGCAAAAAGAAAACTAGAACAGGAACACAAGTTTCATTCTCGATGTTCCTGTGGCCTTTTGTTACATCAAAAAGCTCTATGTCATCAAGAGCACTAGGGGTAGTAAAACCACTAGAAGCATGATCACCACTGAATTCAACACTAGCTGAGGCTCTATAACTCTCAATGCTAAGATCATCTCCATCTTCTAATGCATCTGGAACAGGATTGAGCCATGGAGTAGAAGAATTGGATGAGTCTTTAGCCACATTCTTTAAAGCCAAATACAAGTTACTGCGAACATAAACAAGATCTTCTAATTTTCCAGATAACAATCTTTTTCTTTTCTTGGAATGAATATGGTTAAAGGAACTCAATTCCTTTCACAAGCTGATGCACTTGATCCTTGGCTCAAGACACGGATTGGAAAATTTTGCAATTCTGGGGCCCTTGATCCATAAAATTCCCACCATATTGCTCCACCAACTTTAGTCCTATCATACTTTGCCGATTTGGTTCCGAATACCCCTTCTTCTAATCTGTATGCTCTGAGCTGAGATCTAACTGAATATGCAATTGATGGATCTGGAAGTAGCTTGTCAATAGCCTCATAAAGTCCACTCATGACTTCATCATCCTGATGTCTTGATATTCCAAACAATCTAGGGTTTAAATAGCATGTTGTTGCATGTAAAGGACTATGCATCATCTTCCATCTTTGATCAATTACCTCCCATATCTCTAGGTAATTAGCTTCCACATTATCAAAAGCATTTGCAATGGCTTCCTTGCAACGATCCATGCCCTCATAAATAAAACCCATACAAAGTTTATCACCATCAATCATGCGGAGCACCTTAACAATTGGATTACACTTTTTAAAACTTTATCAACGTTTTCCCAAAAGCTATTGTTGAGCACTATTTGTTCCACATTTTTTCCCTTTGATTCTTTTGAAATGTGAGATCTCCCCCTCTCAGTATTGCAAAAAAAAACTCTTAGGCTTGTGTTTTCCTCAACAACTCTTTTCCGAGTAATGTAAAATGTGGCAAACCTTGTATTACAAGGCCTCAACAACTCTCTAGTTGCATTTTTCTTGTATATGCTCAAAGTGAGACGATGGTTGATGATAAAATTTGCAATTATTTTTCCTCTGTGAATTGTCTCATTGACCCATGGAAATTTGGCTAAATCATGAAGCACTAAATCCAAGCAGTTAGTTGCACAAGGGGTCCAATAAATGTTTGTGTACTTCTCCATAATCATCTTTCCTGCACCAACACAATTTGAGGCACTATCTGTGATAACTTGGACAACATTTTTCTCCCCAACCTCTTGAATTGCTTCATCTAGAATTCTGAAAATAAATTTTGATGTCTTCACTTCGTCTATTGCATTAACTGCTTTCAAAAAATATACCCCTTGAGGGCAATAAACCAACACATTGATCAATGGACGATGACACAAGTCTGACCAACCATCACTCAAAATTGTACAACTTGTATGCTTCCAAAACTGTCTAATGTCATCCAACTTGTTTGTCACTCTGTCCTTTGTTTCGCTGAGCAAAGTGGTCCTTAAAGCCTCAGATCTAGGAGGAACATACCCCTTGCCAAAATAAAAAAGGCCTTTTTCAATACATTTTTAAAATATGGACTCCTGGCCACATTGAATGGAATTGCACATGCATAAAACAATTCAGGAACAACATCATCAACTTCTTGTTTTTCAATAGGTTTCCAAAATTGATTTAATGTTTTGGTTCCACCTACTTTTATTGGGGCAGAACTTGAGCCACCCATGTTTGGTGAAGAATGAATGGTGTTTGAGGAAGACATGGCAATCTCCCTTTTAATCCACTGCCTCTTTATATCCCTTTTTCCCTTTTCTACCTTTGATTTCTTGTAGTCTTTCTCCACTACATCTTTCTTCTCATCAGATATCTTTGTGCATCCTTCCACACCACCTCCACTTCCATTATTGATACCAAGGAGGTGGTCCACTACTCTTGTTAAAGAGCCACTGAAGTTATGTCCACATAACCGACAGACAAGACTATTCCCCTCTTTCTTGACATGTCTCCATGCCTCAGCTATAGATTTTGGAGGTGCCATTGATGATTGAATGAAGGTTCTGCAATTTTAATTTTTTAATGTATAGTAATTAGATTTTAAAATTAAACTTTGAAAGGAGAGGGTTCTACTTCTGAGTTCTAAAAAATAAAAATTATAAATTGATAAAAACAAAAAAAAACTTCGATAAAAAAAAAAATGCACCTGCTTCAAGCTTGTGCACTTCTCACCGTGCACTGCTAGTGGTACTGCTCACTGCTATAGCCTCTTGGGAACTATTCTAACTTGTAAGTTTCTCACGTGTCACTTGACTTCTACAGCTACTCACTGGTCAGTGGTCAATGGGTCAGTTGATAACTTGATAATGCATAAAACTTTTAAAGACCCCACCCTTTCATATATCATAGATTCATAATAAATAATAATGCCATTAACATCATCCATAACATTAAAAAATTAAATATTTCTAACAAAATTTTCAAATTCAATTAATATTTTTATTAAGTTAAAAATAATAAAATCTTATGCTATTTTCTAAATCTTTTCACTTTGAAATCCAAAAACCTCCCTAACCCAACACAAAATTCTTACCCACTACCTCCCAAAATAATTTACAGACTGCAGTTACAAAAAAATTACCTGCGGTCCGTGGACTCTGCAAGGTCAATGAGACTCGGCCTTGGCCACTCGAGGTTACAAACTTGACGCTAACCTCTGTAATACTGTAACCACAATTCGCATATTTGGTTTGGAGGCATAAATTTTCAGAATCGGGGTCCTCCGTCTTCACTTTCGTTGCTGGAGACTATTCATGAAGTGCCACTATATAGTGTACTGTCGACCCGTTGGGGTCACTCCTAGTCCCTAGAGATGAAGTGCCGTTCGGGCATGCTGGAGAATCGAGATGCAAAGTGAGTGTCCTCGGGAGTGCTGGAGATGCGGCGCGATGGAGACTCGACCGTATGGGGAAAGCATGGAAACGAAAAATGGGCGTCGATGGGAGCTTTTTCACTCGCGGGTTTTTTACCTAAATTTTTAAACGAACCTGAATATAATTGAACCCTAGACGAATATCATCGAACAAGTTTGCGTTTTTGTTCGGGATGAGGTTCGCGTTCGAGTTTGTGATTAAGTTTTGTGAACTCCAACAATTAAATTTGGGTCCCTAAAACATTCGCCGAATTTCGAATTTTTTCAATAAAAATCGACAAACTCGATGACTAAGCCTGGGGTGTTCTTAAATGGGTTTGAAAGCTCATTGACTTGGACAAATTTGTTTTAGAGGGATTTTTTTGCATGATCCTTGAAGATTGTCTTTTAAAATGTAGTTGAATGGGTCAATCTTGTTTTGGAGGGATTGGACATGGAGGAATGGGAAGCCCTTCTATAGTTTGACCAAGGATCTTTATGATATGGTGAGGCAAACCTCTGATATTGTTCCTCGTTTGAACAAAAAGTGGGAGGTGAAGGACCCTGTGGTGAGTTGGTTATAGAGGTGCCAATCCATTTGGAAATCACATTTCTCTTTGAAACACAAGGTTTGGGGATGGATTTTGTTGTCTATAGTCCACCCTCCTCAACCATTATTGGTTGTCTATGGTCCACCCTCCTCAACAATGGCTATTTATGGCTCACACAGTAATGGCTTCCATAAAAAAGTTACAAACCCTCCTCACTCGTAGGCCTGGACTCACATAGAGACTCTCGCACACTTTGTAATATACCAGATATAAAAAGTATGCAGAACAAAAATAAAATGCTAGTAATGGCAGAATAACAACAATATAACCAGAACAATCACCACAATAGCACTGAAATGATATAAGAATAACAACAGAAATAGCACTTTGATACTGAAAGCAATGTTCACGGGCCTCTTCGAGGGGGCAACCTCCAGTTGAGCAGAGCTCTATTACAATAATATCCAAGCTAGGGTTCTCATACCCTACGACTCCTATTTATACTAAATATGTGTGTCTATCAAAGAAGCATCTAGAGGGAAGATCCTTCCCCAAAGCGAGAAACTTCTCATCTAGAGGAAGATCCTTCTAGAAGCAGAAACTTCTATTAGGTCTTCTTACATCCATCTTATTCTATTTTATTGAAAAGCCTTATTAATATTGACCTTTATTACATCCGAATATATTATTCTACCTATGTGCGGGTTAGGACCCTAACACACTTAGAATCCTCTAACATGGTAGGCAGGCTTGCTCCCTCCACATAGTACGTACGCAAACTTGACCCTTCATTGTAGGAATCTCGATCCCTCTCACGATATGCAAAGACAAGAAAGTGTGGGCAGAATGGTGGGTGACATTCTCCAATAGGTGTCCATAAGAGAAGGCAAGATAAATTGTTTGTAGAAGAGGAAATTTAGACTGTGGCCCTTTAATTTTTTTAATTTTTTCACAAATTTGGTCAAAGGGGGCATGGGAATGCCATTTTTAAGGGGGAAAGGTTCCTCTTTTTTAAGGGAACGTTCCCTTGTGCATTTCAAGTCCTTTAAAGGGGATGTATGGGAACACTCCTTGTGGAGTACACCCTCATTTTGGGAGCATGGGGAGTGTGGGGGGTGCGTTCCCTACCCTTGGGAACACGTCCCCTTGTAATATTGAGATCAGGAAGAACAAGTACCAATGTAGAGCATAAAGCTTCTTTGAGCTATTGAAAGGCTTTGTTAGGTTTTATACCCATACAAAATGCTTAGTAGTTTGTTAGTTGATGAAGGGGACATGTTATGTGAGATAATTATGAATAAACTTCCTATCAAAGTTCAATTGTCCCAAAAACTCTTCAACTTTGTCACATGAATGAGAATAGGCCAATCCTGAAGAACTTTGACCTTCTCTAGGTGAATATGTAACCATCTTCATCAATAATGAAACAAAAGTATTGAATTGATTGTTGACCAAAAGAACATTTCTTTACCTTTGCTTTGAGCTAATGCTTATAACAAGTTTAGTGTAATAGCACCAACCTAGCGAGTTGGTTGTGCCCTTGTTATGGTAGGACTAACTTAATTACTTCTACACAATAACTCAAGCATCCTTGCAAGCAATCTAAACCGAATAAAAGATATTTCTCTTCCAACTTTTTCAGGTTTTAATAACTAAATAATAATCAAATAGCATAAAATATTCAGTATAAATGATGGAAACTTTAAACATTATGATTAGAGTATAACCTATCTATGTCCAAATCACGTTGGTGAAAAATCCATGCTCCTGTTGTAAACCAGGGCTTCTCCATGTCCAAAATAACCAAGCTGTTGGGCAAATATGGACCTCGGGTGCTTTTCCTCCCAACCATATATATTGCCAAAGATGTTGACAATACCCTCCTTGTGCAGGGGCCTCAAGTTCAAGCACTAGGTTAGGTTCTCTCAACCCACCAACATCTAACTCCTAATTTGTAGGAAACAAGATATCCTATCACAATTCAACAGGAAGGATTTAGCCTGAAACAACACATGTGCAAGGCCACAACCTTCAGTTTGGTGGAGAGGTCACCGACAAATATCATCTCCACTAATCCTCAGGCTACTGTGTGAACTTACACCTCTGGCCCTCATGCTACGATGTAGATTGATTGCTATGATGTTCCACAACTTCTGCAGTTGTACTTCCACATACAACCAGAAACAGGGAAAATGGTTTCAGCTTGCAAGCTATAGTATTCCATATCTTATCGACCCACCAAAAGAATAGAAATGGATAGTGCACAACTGCACCTAAATTGAGACATCAGTTGATAACGATATCAATTCCAAAGCTGATGTAAAATCTCCCAAATTCCCAAACAAGAGTTCCAATCCCACATAGGTCTAATTCCCCCAAAAGATTGTCCCCTAGATGGAAGCTATCACCCTCCTTAAATAAATTAGAGGTAGTTAGGGTTAGGTTACACAAGGAAAGGTCTCATAATAAGTACCCGCAATGTCATATTGCTATCCGAAGGGCTAGAAACCAAAAAAGCACTTTACACCAAAATATTCACCTTTAAATAATAAAATTCCACATTTAATCCCCCACACAGGTAGCCTATAGTCAACTCAGGTGCAACAACTAGGTTAGGAGTCAGGACACTAAACTTTAGTGAGAGGTCCCTTTCTCGGAAGTGTGAAAAAATCCCAGCCCTAGGTGACAAAAGTCCTTATTATTTCAATCAAACAAGTAGATTGCTGAATTTAATTATTGTAGAAATAAATTTCAGACCATAGCATTAATCACACAATAGCTGGAAATCAAATAGCGGAAGCATAAAATTTAATTTCACACAACACAGGTAATTACTCCTTCAAAACAAGTTTTTCATTCCTTAGAAAAACTTACAAGGAAACCTCCACAAGCTGCCCAAAAAACAACACTACACGGATACCAGAAAACACCCCGAACTGAGGGGAACAACCTGTTGGGAGAGTACAGCCTGCTATACAGCTGTACGACCTATCTGTACAGAATTTGGTATAGTTCTATCCGTACGGCTGTACGAAACTCTTTCGTACGTTGTACATAACTGTATGTGACTGTTGCACAGGACTGCGTGCTGCTGAAAACGTCTCTTTCCCAGCTACCTGCTCTCTCTTCCTCTCTGTCACTCAACCTGCTCAACTGCTCAAGTGTTCATGTGTATTTGAACTCTCTATCTTGACCTGTCTTTATAGTTTTAGTTGAGACCAAAACCCTAATCTATTTCTGAGAACAAATCCGCAGAAGGTTTGCTGTCCCTCTTTGCTGCCCTCTATCAAATATGCACATGAAGTATGAGATAAAATATATCAAATCTGAAAAAATAAACCAGCTCATGATTAAGGGCTGGCTGCCCTCCTTTGGGAGGCTGAAAATGTCTGCAATAAACCAATTATTTAACATGCTGCTGTCACACATATATTGCAGCATTAAAAACAGCTCCTCCTGCTGATTTTTTATGCATAAATTGATTAAGAGTTGAAGATATTAATGGTTGGAAAATTTCTGCATATATAATATCATTCACATGATGCTCATGTTGCAAGAAATCTTCCCCATTGGTGAGTACATATAATTATAAAAAGTGCTTCACCTACCTTGACCATGCTTGGCTGTCAAAGAGACATCAAATCTGAAACTTCCCCTCAAACTCTCACTGTTGGTTTTGTAGAAGAGATTTTCACAGAAATACCTGCAATCCCAATGCCATGTATGCCTTCCAATCTGAAAAAGAGTGCCAATATCTTCATAATCTTCTGCCATGTTCTTCTTCACACGAGGGAGTGGGAGCACTTGGAAATTCTTCATCTTTGAAGGGTTTATCTACAAAATCTGCCCTCTTCAAATCATCAAAAAGCTCATCATCAAATTCAGAAACTTGAAGCAGAATATGGAACCCTTGTCTTCTAGAGAAGCTGAAGTAGATGCTTGAATGTCTTCATAAGAGCTTTCACTATCAATCTTATCACCAAGATCTTCTTCAGGAGGGGCTGCAATAAGGTCTTCAAGAACTTCATTTTTCGAATTTGCCATATACCCTGGTTCCTCTAATGAGTTAAGAAGGGCATTTAAGTCTTCCACGTTGTCCTTTAATTCAATGAATAACTCCTCCGAAGGACTACTATGCAACTCAAGCATTAGATATTCTATTTCCTTCTTCTTGTTATGGCAAATCTCAACCCAATCAATAGGCCCATGATTAGTGGTCCCTGGCCTTATACTTGGGAGAGGCCCTCAGGCTCAGAGCTCACATTCTTCGCTCCCTACTTCACAGGACAATCTCTCAGAGGATCACATCTTTCTTCTTGGTGCTCCCTAATAGGGCACCAAGAGGCAAGCAGAGTGCAACACCATTCCAGCTCCCAGATTTGTCAAATCCCGAGAGACAGTCCACCCCTCTGTAGGGAGACCCATGTAGAGTTGAGGTATGGGGCCTTGATATAGCTCGTGTCGGACTTATAGGTAGCTCCCTTCTACTAACTCTCAAAAGAGGGCCATCTTGTTCAGACAAAGAGATCTCCCAGACTAGATCCATCTCCTCCGACCAGTATTCTATACAAAGTTTCTTTCCTTTGGCCTTGAGTGGTAGAGAGCTTCTCTTTTGACTCCAAAGGAGGACCCCCTCTCTCCTTTGTTAGACTATGGGCATTTGGAGCATTGAGGCTCTTTTCCTTGTACTTGGCTCGAGAGCATTATATTTCCTCTTTTTAGCATTGTGATAGTCGTACTTAGATCCTTCAGGGTAGCAGTGATTCTTGTTTTTATAGGAGTGGCCTTTGCAATCCTACTTCGTACCACCGCTTATGTACCGAGCACTCTTGTTGACCTACTTTTGGTCTTTTTTTGGACATTAATAAACTAGTCTTATCTTATTTATCTAAGGATTCATCAACTAGGTCTTCAAGTTGCTCTTCTTTATAGCTACTATCCAAATATTTGCAAAATGCCTGGATGAATCCGACAAATGAAGATATTTCCCCCAGACTACAAATATTTTCAAACCAAAATTTGCATCCTCTACCAAAGATTTTGCAAATATCCTCATCATAATATATTCATGTACTATATTCAACTCTGAAATATAATCCATAACTGATGCAACATGTCATGCAGATAGATGAGTGTCCCCATGAAACCTTGGAATATGCTCGGCCCATCTCAGAGGGGCCTTATTAGGACACCCAAGAATACCTGAGAAATCTAAAGGCGGGTAGAATACAGCATACGACTTCTCTAGGAATGAATTTGTACTGATTTTCTTAAATCTTTAAAACAAAATGCTGATATGAAATTTGAAAAATATACCACATTCATACCTTTTCATATCAATGGAGTCATTAGATGAGAAAACTAGATCTTCAACCAAGTCCATCTCATCACATCATTGTAGCCATGTCTACTGAATCCAGGGAAGGGACTTTATTCCGGACAATGATGCCATTTTGTTACTTCTTGGATCTGTACTCAAGATAAGTCCAAATAGTCCAAAATACAAACCTTGGGGCAACTCTTGGAAGTTTTATTCACTTTCACCTCAATAGAATCTTCCTTCACTTTAGGCCGACATTCCTTGGGCACAATTGGGATTTCCTTAGATCAAATCACTAATCTGTCCTATTAACACAGATATGAAAATTAGATTAGTGATTTGATGTGTTTTATAATTTTCTTTAGGTAAAAAGGATGAGAAGACAAGCAAGACCGACTGCCTTGTCCTTTGGGCAAATGGAGTCAAAACCTAACTTGATGAAGAAGCTCAGAATGCAAGGAAAAAATCAACAAGTTATGTGAGACATGCACATTACCATTCCAATCAACCATATTGATGCATAGAACTAGTGAAAAGCTCTCAATCATGCCATTTCATCTCCAACTCAAAATCAACCAGCGTATGATATAGCTATCAAAGTAAAGAGAGCAGCAATAGACATAAAAAATGAGTGAACAATAGCCTTTATCTTCATTAACAATTCTGGTTACATCAAGGGTTTATAGGGTTGAATACTCTCATAGAACCCTTCTCTAATACCCCAAAACAGACCACAAAAAAAATGTAGCAGCCCTGAAACAACAGAAATATACCAACAGAAAATGATGTGGCAGCCCTAGCATAAATGTGATCAACATCCTAGCAAAATGAACATTTCTTCACCAACAAATTTTCCTCCTTTATACCTGAAAATGACGATGTCTTTGGCCTTCTAGGTGGATCTCTCTCCACTTGTACTTTTGATTTGCAAATGAGATGAAGTCTCTTTATATAGAGATCTCTCCTTAACAACCTTTCAATAAAATCTAATTTAGAAGGATCAAGATCCACTTATTCCTTCAAGAAATTACAATAATAAAATACATGAGGAGGTTTAGAACACTGTTTGAAGTAGGGAACTCCTTTAAATTTGTTAGCTTTTGGGGTTACTTCGAAATTGTTTACACCATCTTTGGGGGTGCTTCATGAGATTTGGGGTATATGGAGTATGTCCAACCCTCAGATGGTCCGAGATGGATTGGCACATGGGAGATTGTCCGTGATGGATTTGCACATTGGAGATAGCTTGCTTGGATTTCTTCCCTAGGGCGTTGGAGTTCTCTTGACAGCATGAGGGACATCCCTTATGATGGCCACATGGATAGGTTTGCTTGCTTGGAGAACACCCTACTTGAGAGCAGGAGCATTGTGCATCTTGGAGGAAGGCATCAAGGATTAGACAACATGGGGTAGCTTGGATTCCTATATGGAGGCTTGGAGTTAGCTTGGGGACACTTGGGTTGTGATAGTGTTCACGTAGAGGGAGTGGACCCTGTGGAGTACATGACTTGGGAGAAGTGATGGAGTCTGTGTGGGCTTGTGACGGAGGGGTGTGCACA
>SNQJ01S0157666.1:22122-37271 GCA_010110895.2 Picea sitchensis
GGGCCTTTTCTCTGTGGGGGAGGCTTCTTTATTTCTATTTGAAAGCTCAATAGTACATCTTTACAATGCCGAATGGATTCTAGACTGATCTGGTCATGTTCGCCCAGATCTCTGGAACCATGCACAAAAAACGGCACCTGAAACGGATGTCCGGAGCTCTCAGAAACGGTCTGACAACATCTCCTCCTCAACAGCTTCCCTGCCTCAAACTGGCTTTGACTTGGCTTCTTCTCAGCATCTCTGCTCTGAATTGCTCTCAAAAGATGTCTCCATGGCCTCAAAATGGCCTTGGTTAAATAGTTGGGAAGTTGGTTATCCATCTCCAACTTCCTCCACGAATTTAGGCTCTAAAAATGCCCAATAACTCCCAAAAACGAGTTAATTACATTAAAAATGGGCTAATTAATATTAAAAACCCAAAATTGGTTGAAAAAAACCACTTTTAACTATATAATAGTTGAAATTTGGGCTTAGCCCCCTCCATCTGGGCGCGCGCACCTTTTGGGTGGTCATATGGTGTAATAGGACCATGACCCCGTGCTAACGGTTGGAACCGTTACAACCGCGCCCCAAAACACGGTCATATGAGTTTCAATATAATAAACCGTGGGTTTACATAACACTCTGCGCGCACTATACAATATTGCGGTGGTTTTCATGTTATATGGCACGCGACCAAGGGCTGGGGCTGGGCCCCGACCCGGTCGCGGCCCAAACCATACCAAATTTCAAATTGAAATATAAACCAAACCAATTATATAACAAGTAACGTACGATGGCGTGTTGGCAAGTCGGGATTGGCGAAGTCTTCGGCATAGGGGGAGGTCACCGGTTCGAATCCGGTTAACTCCAAAAACTTTTGAAACTAAAGCCAGTTAGACAAATACCGGGGTGCCACGTGGCAGCTCGTGATTGGGCCACGTGGCACCCTAACATCCAACCGATGCATGCCCCGTGTCGACCGATGATTCGTCCACGTCAACCAACCAGGATATGCCGCGTGTCCATCGTTGATTCACCCACGTCATCTGCCACGTCAGCTCGCCGTACGATCCAGTCATCATGCCACGTCAGCGCCGTACTGCCATGTCGACCTGCTGCGTCAGCCCTGCTGTACGCTCTGTCATCCTGCCACATCAGCTGCTGACGTCACCCGTGCCACGTGTCACCCTTCCAGGGGTGACACGTGTCACCTCGGGATTGGTCCAGCCGTACACCAAAAACGCCAAATCTGCCTAACACGTGTCACTGCCTGAGGCTGCCACGTGTCCTGTACGGACCTGCCACGTGTCGTCTCCTGGTGATGCCACGTGTCCTGTACGGACCTGCCACGTGTCGCCGTACGGACATGCCACATGTCATGTACGGACTGTACGGACAGGTACAATCAACATCCAAAAATTTTGCCTGTTTGGCTTGGCGGATAGAATGCGATATCTTCTTCATACGGACTCCGTTTGACAAAAAAATTATACCACCGGAATCAAGAAGACGAGACGGACGCAATGGTGTTGGTTTCGTCAGATTCCGAGCACTTTTATTTTTGAGCATTTTTCAAGCCCTGACAGGCTTCTGAATCCGATTTCGGATCAGATATGGCCGAAAGGAGTAGCCGAGCTCAGGTGTAGTGCTAGAGAATCATCGAAATGTATGACGCGCTAGCACAAGTAGTGATAGACATTGGAGTTGGGCAGTGACTCGGGACGAGCCATGATGTAAGTGTTTGGGGCGTGCCCAATTTTGAGGAAAAACAACCCATGTAAGGCAGACACGCATGCAGGAAAAACAACATGTGCAAGACAGACGTGCATCCAGGAAAACCAGCATGTGCAAGACAAACCCGCATGTAGAAGAGGAAAGCATGCGAGGCACGCATGCAAGAAGACCTAGTCATGATAGGGTTAGGGTTTTGGTAATAAGATGTAATGGCTGGTAAGCCAAAAACATGTATAAGTAGGTACCTAGGAGGTCTAGGTCAAGGGGGAAGATGGTTCAGTAGTTGTTGTTTCTTAATGCTTAGGTTGGATGAGAGAGGACAAGAATGACTGTAAATCTGATCTGTTTTGTAAGTTGTTGAGTCGAGGAGGGGAAACAGGGTAGATATTGAAGGTTAGATCACAGGACGAGGAGCATGGTGTGATCTAGTTCGCCTCATTGTAGATATTGACTTGATGATGGAGAGTGTAATGTACGCGACGCTATAATTTTGGAACCACCATAAGAAAAGAGCAGAGTAGCCAAATCTATGTGGACGTAGCCAAGGAGGGGTGAACCACGATAGATCATGTATTATGGGATTGAATATTGTGTATTTCCTTTACTGCCAATGATTAGATGTTAAACAAATGAGTGAATGACTAGTTAAATCTGCTATTTTACATGCATGAATAAGAATGACAGGGTATTCAATATAAGCTAAATGTTAAAGTAACAAATGAAGATCACAGAGTTTAATCCCATATCCCCACTCATTCCTAGGCTGCAAGCACTTGAGCATTGCAACCACCAATAGAACTATCTCGGGTGAGACTGCGCAGTGCACTCTGTGCACTGCGCTGCCTTCTGGTTTACCAGAGGGGCCGATAATTTTAAAGGGGTTTTGTTGGAAACCATGGTAGATCTGAACCTGGGTCAACCCAAAAAAGGTAGTAAGAATAGTAGAAGACCAACACATAGGAATATGGATACGAGTGTCTCAAAAAACTAGAAGTTTTGCCTAAATTATATGGATACGAGTGTCTCGAACCACTAAAATTTTTACTCAAATTTAAAGAAAACCTCAAATTGAAAGCAACAATATTATATATTAAAAAACTATAAAAAATATTTTAGAATACAATGTATCTAGATCATGATAAATACATTATACAATATTATAGTGGATAATGTGTTCACATGATAAATTATTTTCTCTGTTATGGAAGTATTTAATCAACATATGCATGCAACCAAGTTTTCCAATTCGACATCCTATACAATATTCGATGAAAAGTTTTTGTGTGATTTAAATAACATAACGTATTTCAATATTTTACATTGACATAAAACTTCAATCAAGTTTCTTAGTTAAAAGTAGGAGTTGGTAGACTCTCAAGGGTTTTGTTTTACGATGCAATTTTTATTCAAAATTTATAGAAATTGTAGATTTTAATTTTACTTTCTACAGAATTTTGATCCAAAATTACCAATGTTGTCTCCAACCGAAAAGGCAAAAACGTGGAACTTTTATACTTATGTTGCAAATCGATTATTTTATGTTCTAGGCATGACGTCGCCCTAATGTTGTGAAAAGATCCAACTTTTCATGCATCTCTATTGGTTAGTCATGGATCTCATCCTACTATGCTAATATTTTAATTTTGGTATGCAATGCATAGTTTTTTTTGGTTTTATCATTTAATTTACATGGTTTGTTCAAACCAACATATGTAAAGGGGCAAAATCAAGGCCGAGAACTAGATAAGCCTTTTTAAGCGGGGTATAGTCCAGCGAAGGAAAAAGTAGAATCTTAGATGGGTCTTCAGGTTAGATAGAGAGTTTTTATAATAATAATAGTAATAATTTATTTTTAAGGTCACGGCTAAGTCACATCAAATTGGTGTATGAGATCCCCTTGATTGTGGGACAAGGGACTCCCCTCCGCCCAACGATTTTACTGGTAAAGTTTACGGAGATATACATATACCCTACCCCCCTTTGGATTTGAATTTGTAACCTCTTAAGAGGAAACACATGTTCTTAACCATTAGGGGAACTTTTTTCCAAGTTTTCATTTCCTCGATATTAAAGTTTCGAAGTTCTTATACTCTCAAAAACATTCAAATGAAAAGGAATTAAAATGAAAATGAATACATTTCAAAGATGCCAAGAGCGCTTCTTGTGTGACTATGAATTTTACATATTTTTATTTTAATATTTTATAAATGTTAATATTTTAATATTTACGATTTTTCATTTATTTTTTTCAATTTATATATTAATATAATATTCACATTTATTTTTTATTTTTTATCAAGAGATCCTAATTTGTATTGTATTATTAAGAACGAATTGATCATAAAGTACGCTAGTTCACAATCTTTACCTTGAGATTTCAAGAGTTAGCACTTGGAGTATATTACTTAAGAAAATTTGAACTTAGTAATACCAACCATAAAATTTCATGCACATATCTTGACTAAAACCATACGTGCACTTCTTCAATTGTTGAACGAAGATCTTCAGACTCTTTGACAGATTTAAGATGGTTTACAAATCCCCATACAACAACGAGAGGATCCACAATTTTGCTCAAGTAGTCATGGCCAAGTTGGTTTCACTATTCTTTCTAATTCAACTAGATCATTTTCTTGCTGGTGTAATTGTAGGGGAAGGCGTGCTTGGACGATTCCGACAACTTAGGCTCCATGATTGCCTTGAGCAACTGCTCCTCAGTGCAACGCTGAGCAGGGTTTTGTGCACCCAAGTCCAAAAGCTAGTCCATGCGCTTCTCCATCAGCTCCTAACAAAATTTCATCTCGTCATTTTCTCGACGGGGCTCCAATAAGGTTTCTTTCTAAGCATCAATGAAGACCGGATGAGGTAGAGGTGAAGGGAAAGAGTTGGAAGCTGCATCCAGGTTGGGGAGATGAGAGGCAGTGGCTGAAGTGGTTGGAGGAGTAGAGGCTGGCTTGCGGTCTTCGGCAGTGTCAAGAGGAAGGGAAAAACGATTATCCATTTTGGAGTGACATGGACAAATGCAATAGGGACCTGGATGGCGATGGGCATAGGGGGTTCAACCACTTTGGGCTGAGCGAGAGCCGTCTCAAAGTGATTTGGTTCACTCTCTGGGCATAGGTAGTCAAGGCGAGTAGTGAAGGAGGGTGACGAGGGTGAATCAGAAGCTCATGACCAAAAGGAAGAGCCCGGTGCAGAGGGAGAGAGCTCGCAGGGACGAAGGAACAACAAGAATATGGAGAGCACGTTGAACATGAAGACTAGGAGAATGAGAAGCCTTCCTGGGGAAGGCGACAGGTTTAACCCGTGTAAGAGTCTGGAGAGCCATTGAGATCACATGAACATCATACCTAGTGGAGGACAGTTGCAGGTTAGAACGAGTCTGGATTAAATGATCGCCATCGAGGCACCATACAAGTAGAGCAGGGGTGATTTGAGTGCATGAACCCTCATGTGACATTGCTAACAGTTGACACCCCATCTGAAGTAATATTTATACACTTTCTTAATTTCCATATTTAATAGAGATTAACCACATTGTTATATATTCATTTATTCTCTTAAACATATTAAACACACCAAAAAAAACAAAAAAGAAACCCCTTCGTGTAAATGGGAAGGAAAATAGATATATGGATAATATTATCTCTTGGATAAAAAATTATTTGAAGAAGGCACGCTCATATACCCACTTCATTATAAGTATGTAGATGTGAGGAACAATTCAAACATGTATAGGTATCGTTCATACATGCCTACCACAATCCAATCTAGGCACGCTCTTTCTCTGTCTATGGATATTTTGACATAGAATAGAGCGATTAAAGAATCAAAATCAGGTTTGGTGGAATAGTTGTGGAAATAAAGGATAATGGATTACAGACATATTAGGTTGCGGGTAGGAGCGGCCCTGGTTCTGGTTTTTCTATTTATTTTGATCACTGCGAGGGCAAATAGTAGTGGTAGTGGGGATTCAGTGTATGATGTGATGGAATCGTATAAGCTTCCGAAGGGAATTCTGCCCACAAATGCCAAGGACTATGTTCTCAATAGTTCAGACGGGAGTTTTGAGGTGTTTCTGGAGATGGAAGGACATGGGGCATGCACCTTTGGGATCGAAGCAGGGTACCAGCTGAAGTACCAGAGAAGAATCTCAGGAAAGATCAGCCCGGGCTCTCTCATGAGCTTGAAAGGGGTGAGCGTCAAGATTCTGTTTATATGGCTGGACATATCTGAAGTGGAACTACAGGTGGGCGATGATGACGATGATGGGCAGCTAGACTTCTACGTGGGACCATTCTCTGCTGCCTTCCCTCTCTCCAATTTTGATGTCTCTCCAACTTGTGGATGTGGGCTTGATTGCATTACCAGCCCGATGCTCGCTGCCGAATAGTAGGATTGATCCCTTAGGGGTGCTTAATGGGTATGTGGATTTTGAATTCAGTGGTGTATTGTTTAATTTCCATTACAACTATGTATGTTGCACCTTATCCCTAAGCCTATCTGGAGGGGTGGACCATTGCCACTATTTTCTATGTGATTTCATGGAGAAAAATAACTTTTTTTTTGACGATTTACTTCGCAGGGCCGAGGATGCTATCTTTGTTTGAGCTATTTTAAAACTGATGTCGAGATTGAATGACTATAGTAGTCTTGAGGCTAAGGTCTCTCAGGTAACAGTGCCCTTGGCTTCTGCTGCCAGGTAGACTGGGTTTTGGGTTTTGTGTGGACTCTACACTCTNTTTTCAATCTCTTGCATGCAATCTTCACAATCTTCTTTATTCCCTAATAGAACCTCCAATTTGGTCCATAATTCATTTGGAGTTGAGTCTTGTGAGTCATCATATACTTGGTGGAGAATTTCAGGAGAAATAAACCAAAGGATACATTCTATGGCCATATCTTGTTTATTGAGAAAGTCATTTTTCTCATTGACGGAATCATACTCTACTTCCATTGCCATAGTTATTTGGTACAAGCCTCTACATTTGAGCTGAAGCATAATTTTTGGCTTCCACTTCAAATAGTTATGAGGCGTGAAAAGTATTGCCGGCGAATAATCCATCTTTTCCGTGTTCGTCAATCTTCAGTACTTGCAAATAAAAATGATGGTGCTCCTTTTTCCTAGAAATCCGTCGGCTCTGATACCATGTAAATGTGTTGGAACCTGCACAAAATAGATCTAGCTGGGAATTGACATACACAGTTGCAAAGAAAATAGAAGCGAGAGAGAAAGAATGGAAAAATTCTCATTAACCGTATTCCACACTCAAAGAGTGAATAATTTACAATAGATATAGCTACATGAGTAACTAATGTGCCATAGTAGTGATCTAGAGAGATCTAGACACTCACTAACACACATTGGAGTGAAATTCCACCTAGTCCTAGTTAACCGATCCATGCAATCATCAGTTAACTAAGTCATGACTTCCACTAGTCGAACTAAGTGTAACTGAGTGTAACTAACTCTAAACTGAAGAGGAACATCCTATTTTGTAGGGGAATATTCTCTAGAAAGAATATTCTCATCTAAGGAAGAGTTCTCAACATTGGACGGTAAAACTTAGGAAAATAATTATAGGTGAGTGTGTAATATCTCCAACAATCCTAAGTCCCATTGTAGCTGCACTGTGGGTCAAACTTGAAGGCCTAGGTTTTGATGGTAGAGAGGAAAAGGCCATGAAATCCAATATCACATTTGTGAAGGAAAAGGACATGGCGGAATTGGCCTGCTCAGCAGAAGGAAGAGCAACTGTAGATGAAAAAGGCAGCCCACTACCATCTCAACGTTCTTATGGAAGATTGCAAAAGGGAAACGATGAAGAAAGTGCAAAGACTCGGCCTGCTTTAGCATTTAGAGGAAGTGACAAGCCAATCAATCGAGGCAAGAAGAATAAGAAGACTAAGAGGTATGCATCAAGTAAGACACCCCTTGTTTGTCATTGCTACAAGAAGAGAGGTCGTAGCGCTGTGAGCTGTTGGTACTCAAAGGCATGCTCATTTTGTGGGAAGAAAGGCCATAAGGTGGCATCTTGATGGGAGAAGCAAGACAATTTGCACAAGCTAGATTGCTTTTAGAGGAGGAAGGCAAGAAGACTTTCCCAATCTAACAATAAACTCAGAGGCACATGGGGAGGAGGAGTGTGTCGAATAGTCCATGTATCGGTGGAAAGAACTTTTTCCACCATTGCAAGTTGAGTGGACAATTGGAAGTGAAGTGTTGGCAACTTCATTTAGAGATTCACCCCAGAAACTACATAGCCAAGAAAAGAGTGTGGAAAGTGAAGCCTAATAGAGATAAGGACCTCATTGCATCTCCAACTCAAGGAGAAGAAGTCGTCCAAGAAGTGATAGCAGCACAAGAAGTCCCTATCACCATCGAGGAGGACGTCGGGTTGATGGCAACCACCAAGGCAACCCCATTGTAGTTACTACCTACAATCTTTCAAAAGAACACCTTCTTGGAGATGTGCCAGAGACTAGTGCATGGAGGTCAATGACCTTGGAGGTGGGTTCTTGACAACTCCATGACGTGCTTGTAAGCAGGTGCAGACATTAGAGGGTTGTTTCCATTTCAGGAAGCAACTGATCCTAGCAAGAGAATGCAGACCACACTTCCCTTGTGGAATTTGCTACGTGATGGCATAACGTGCTAGGGTCACATTGATCAAGAAGACCAACATTCGGCTTGGCTTCATTGACTTCCAAGATGGATTGTCTCCAAGATTGAGAGAGATGGGAATGGATGTTGATTGCAAAGTTTGGATTTGGAGATTGCTCAGAGATGAGAGTTAGTGAGTAGACGTTTGCATTGTGGGAACAAGGGAGCCAACAACCGGAGCCAGAGTTAGAGCCAAAGTCAAAGCTTTAGCAAGGAGCCAGAGTCAGAGCCATGTTCCAGAGAAGCAGACATAAGGTACATTGATCAAGATTGGTTTTCTTTGAGCTTTTGGAGACCAAAAATCCTCTCAATGGGAAGGTGTAATGCGAAATGGATCTGAACTCCCGAAGGGTTGTAAGACTCAGTACCTGCAAATGAAATTTGACGATTTATGAAGGTTAGATAAACTATTAAAACAATGCAAATGTAAAAACAAACGATACACGAGAAAAAAAGAGAATAAATGAAAAAGAAAATAAAATAAAATAGGAGAAAGTAGGTTAAGGAATGGGAAATGAAAGGTCAANACATTGATCAAGATTGGTTTTCTTTGAGCTTTTGGAGACCAAAAATCCTCTCAATGGGAAGGTGTAATGCGAAATGGATCTCAACTCCCGAAGGGTTGTAAGACTCAGTACCTGCAAATGAAATTCGACGATTTATGAAGGTTAGATAAACTATTAAAACAATGCAAATGTAAAAACAAACGATACACGAGAAAAAAAGAGAATAAATGAAAAAGAAAATAAAATAAAATAGGAGAAAGTAGGTTAAGGAATGGGAAATGAAAGGTCAACCTGTTGACCTTCCCATTAGGCCAACTCTCCCTATTTGTTCCTATACTTTCACTCTCAAAGGTCTTTTGCTGACCAAGAGAGGAGAGGATGTAAAGAGAGCTATGAGCTGCATTGTAACCAAAAATCGTCGAAATGAGAATTGAGCAAACATTCAAAGTCGATTTTCCCGTTTGGGTTTCCAGGGTAAAATCTGTTTGTACATTGTGTTGAATTGTTGTGTATTGTGTGCTTTCACATTTCCAGGTGGCTTAATCTATTGGCCGGTATGCTAGATTAATTGGACATTTTGATTCTTGGTATGTGTGATTCAATGTATTCATGGCTATCCAACATTCTACTGTGGACTGAATCGATGGGATCTTGAATTACAAATAGGCAATATGAATCCCTTGTACGCTGGTATAAAAATCATGGTTTGGAATCATGGAATTGACATAGGAATGACATACAAGTGTAATAGTTGATCAGAACCAGTTCGTGAGCTCACCACATTACTGATACCGAACAATCGAGATCTTTAGACCTTTCATTTATTTGTCTAAGAGATCTATGGTTGTGAGAGTAGGACTATTGACATTGTTTCGTTTCCTAGCTAGGTTGCCAACTTTGTTTTCCTGGTATTTAGCAATTTATTCAGTTCTCCTTAGACTGTTAGGCATTCACACAAGCCTATACGCAACAATCCTTAGAGTCCTGAGGCCAAATTCATCACTGTACATGCCATACGCTTTCTCTGGACTGCAATTTCATCCTTAGTTGGGTGATTACACTTCCTTGCTTGCGATACATCTTTCCCACGCATCGTACGATTTCACCGTATTGAAATTCACCTGCTCGTTGGTCGATTTCTCACTTATCTTGGCTGATATTCATTGGTTGGTTCAAATTTCACATTGGTTGGCCAATTTCTCTCAGCTAGTCAAATTCCTTCCATTGCTTGGTCGATTTTCATTTGTTGGTTCAAATTTCACATTGGCTAGTTGATTTCTCTTTGCTTGGTTGAATTCCTTCCATTGCCTAGTTGATTTTCATTGGTTGGGTTGAATTTCACATTGGCTGGTCGATTTCTCTGTGCTTGGTCAATCTCTCTTACCTGGTCAGTTGGGCTCTCTCACTTGGTCGACTTCACATTGGCCGAGTTGACTTCATTCTTTGTTCGACTTTTCATTGGAAGGGCGTTTTATTTAGAGAGATTCACTTGGCCGTTGGGTTCCAATTGTTAATGATTTAACCACTAGTTGTGATGAGCTTTTTCTTTTTGGTTGTGATGAGCATCATGGACTTTGGCCTTGACTTGGAGATAGTATTTTCCTTTGATTGGATGGTGTCTTGGTTGAGGACATTCACTTTCTCCTTGATTGATTGCCATGGTTTGGTTCTCTCTTCAGTGTTGCGCATGCTATGGTTGATGATTGTGAGATGTTGTTTGATGCTATGATTTTGCTACACAATGGTCTCCCTTCACATAATGGATATGCCTCAATTGTTATGACTCCATTATGTCAATCGTTATTTCACACATTGCTCAGATTGTTTGGACTCATTAATGACTGATGATGATGTTATATTTATGATGTGAACACCATTGCTTATGTTGCTTGGTTTGTCACTTGGAGTGGTCTATGATGAGGTAGATTGGGGTTTTCATGTGGAGTGCTTGCCTTCTTGCTACATGGATTTCATGCATGCTATTTGAGCTTGTGAGGGAGCGTCCTTATGTTTTGAGGACGTCTTGACATGATTCATCTTGATGGAGGTCTACTACTTGGGTGCCCTTGCTTGTTTGGTGATTTTGGCACTTGGATAGACTTGTGATGGGGTTTACTATCATTTTTGATGGAGCGCTCTCCCATTGTTGACTTCATGGCACATATTTGGAGGTCAACCAATACACATTGTAGTTTTTGAGGAGCATTTTGCCTTGGGCNTGGTGATTTTGGCACTTGGATAGACTTGTGATGGGGTTTACTATCATTTTTGATGGAGCGCTCTCCCATTGTTGACTTCATGGCACATATTTGGAGGTCAACCAATACACATTGTAGTTTTTGAGGAGCATTTTGCCTTGGGCGTTGTGACATTGCATTGGGAGTTGTTACATTGCCTTGGGCACTGTATCATATTGCATTGGGTGTTGTGACATTGCATTGGGAGTTGGAGTAGGTTGCTAGCATGTGGATGTCCACCTTTGAGGAGCTCTCCACTTGTCCTTTGCCTTGGCACACATGTATGAGATCTCATCATTTATATCATTGATTATTGCTAGAGAGGGGCCATCCCTTTTTCAAGGTATTTGTTAGCATATTGTACATGGATTGATGAGTTGGTGGTTTAACCCCTCACATTAGGGGATCTAACTATTTGCACATGATTTTATGGTTATTACACCTTCGAGATCACAAGTATAACTATTGCATGTTATTTTTGGAGGGATGTGCTACCTACTTGGTCCACATGTGCCATGTTGAGTTGGATCTTGCACATATTTTGATAATGGAGTGACTTGTATTGGAGGAAATTGAGGGGGCAACTATCATACTCTATTGTTTCTCCCACACATGCTATATTGGGTCTCATTGCATATTTTGAGGTCGATTGAGCTTTAGGAGTAGTTATCTTTTGACAAAGTGACCAGATCTTCGCTAGATCAGTGCCATTAGATGCATAATGGCCGCGGGGTTTCCAAAATGTGGTCATAATAGAAATTCTGACAAAAATTGACGTAGTTTTGGTGTTTTCAAAATCTATTGCCAGAAAATTCTTGCCGCATTTTGACCACGCATTTGAGGAGAACCCACCTTTATTGCTTGAGCACTTTGGTTATTTTGGGAGATCATTATAGATGTATGTCCATGGTTGGGAGTGCCCTAGTTTTTGAGGCCACACGACACATTTTTATGCACTACCGATAAGACGTTTCACCTTGGAGGACTTTGTGGAGGTTGTTGCATAACCAACTCCTTTATTTTATTATTGTTGACTTGTTTTATGGAGCTAGTTACATGGGAGCATTATTTTATTGTTTTCCTAGCATATTTGATTGATTCTTCTTGGAGAAGAAAGTGGATCTCGACAAATCATTACTACTTTTAGTAATGAAGTTGTTAAAGAGGTTATTTTATTGTATTCCTTAGAGAGATTARTGGATCTAGGAAAACAATTATTATTTTATTGTTGAAAGAGAGATGAGTTGAAACCTATATAAGGGTTTACTCTCTCTCATTTTTTATGGTTGGATTTGGGGAGAAATCCCTTGGAGATTAGTTGAATATCTATTGGATTCTTTTGGAAGATCAACTCAGTTATCTTATGGGTGAAGAGTCTTTTATATCTTCATTGGTATTTCTCTTGTTGTTGAAGTATCTGGACATATGTTTGTGGAGTAAGAATTTGATAGGTTCTCTCTCATTTTCCATTATGTTATCTTTGGATGTTGTTTATGGATGCATTATTCTTAGCACTTGATTTAATGCACATATATTTCATTTCGGGAGATCATAATCTTCACAAGTGTTGGATATTATTGCTCTAGTAATGTCCTTAGCTATAGTTATGCAATTTGGGACAACAAAGAAAGATTCAATGTAGCTTGAATGTTTCAACCATATTATCCTCTTTCCATCATTAGGATTACCTCCCATTTGAGCCTTGATTTGAACCCATTGTCCAATGGAAAGACACTAGTCTATAGACCTTCCATCCACTTATTTTATTCAATCCATAAAAATTGTTTTTCCCGAACTATCTCTTCATTTCACCTTTAACCTTAGTGCATAAGTTCTAGTAATGCTATCCTAGGGAAGTCCCTCTTGAGCCGGAGGAGAGCCGACCTAAAGTGTAGAAGAGGGTTGGTGATGTGACAGTGGCCTCCCTCTTAGTTACACCAAAGCCTTGCTTGAGATTTAGGGATTTATTTCAAGAACTGAGGGTTGTGTGATAAGAATCTTACTCAACCCCTGATTAGACAAGCGACTATATGTGAAGACCTTCGAGGCTAGACTATAGAAATCATTTTCAACAAAATCTTCCATAGTCTTGTAAAAGTCACAAGGGAAACCATCAAGCCCAAGGGACTTGCCATTCTGCGTAGAGGTCAAAGCAACAAAATGCTCATCCCTCGAAAAGTCTATATCTAATCTGTCTCAGTCACCACTAGAAACTTTGTGAGGAACCACTTTACTATAGGCATCTTGAGACTTTGTGAGGAACAACTCTGTTATAGGCATCCTAAGTAGCAAGCACACCATTCATTAGATCCCGAGGAGCAAAAATAGACTAGAAATGAGAACTAAACATACCACGAACCTTTGATGGATCCTCAGTTAGAGAATCTTCGACCGACAAAATCCAAGCACCCTATTGATAGCCACCTTCTGTTTAAGGGAGTCAAAATAAAATCTGGATCCCTCATCCCCATCCTAGATCCACTGGAGATGAGATCAAATCATGACACCTTGAGCTATATTCCTCTCTCATCACCACCATCTCCAATTTTGCAGCCTCCTCTTAAAGAGTGACTTATGAATGCCCTTCTTGAGAAAAATGCTAACCTCCAAGTTTTGTTGAGCCACCCACAATTCCTTGCTCCACCAACAAGCCAATATCCCGCCCCAACCTCTCATGAACTTCACAATGCGGCAGTCAATAACCTCCCACCAAAGTATCCACCCTTGTGCACCTAGCGACTACGAAGAAAGGTTCCAAACCTAATGAACAAGGACTCGAAAATCCTCTGACTCTAAATGAGACATGTTTAGTTTGAAAACTAAAGACAATTGCACATCATTGGAGCAGCCCAGAAAAAGTGGGGTTTGGATCAGAAGATGATTCAACCCAATCACATCCATCAACACATCCATTAGAAGAAGTTTTCTAGAAAAGGCCATCTCCACCATAAAAACGATCCATCTGAGCTTGTACTCTACCTTGTCCCTGCTTGTAGTTGGTCCAGGTGAACCAACCACCATAGTCAAGACCCTTTTGTCTCTAGTTAGAATAAAAAATCCAAAAGTTGCCTTGCATCGACACCAAACCTGTTTTTCTGAGCCACTAATCATTGAGCCTTTGCCTCCACTTTGATCCCTATCCCACTCCACCATATTAAAATCCCCTCCCACAATTCACGTCTCTAGTTAAGATAAAAAATCTATAAAGTTGCCTTGCATCGACACCAAGCGTGTTTTTTTGAGCCACTGATCACTGAGCCTTTGCCTCCACTTTGATCCCTATCCCACTCCGCCATATTAAAATCGCTTTGCAGTCAGAAGAGAGGAGGCCATCCTATCCCAAAGGAGACCTCCACCATTCGGCAAGGGGAAGCCATTGGACCCATTGGTGCAACTTTTTGGAAGCAAAACATCTCTAATAGGTTTCTAGGCACTTGTTGATCACTTATGTTTGACCATCAATTTGAGGATGATATGTAGTGCTCATATTCAACTGTGTACCTTGAAGTTTAAATAGTTCCTGCCAAAATTTACTGGTGAATGTGGGGTGCCGATTTGAGACAATGGAAGTGGGCATACCATGTAGCTTAAAAATCTGATCCATGAAAGCTTGGGTCACTGAGGAAGGAGTGAAAGGATGAGCTAGGGCACAAAAACGAGCAGCTTTTGAAAGACAATCAACAACCACCTTGATGACTGATTTGTTGCCTACTTTTGGGAGTCCCATAATAAAATCCATTGAAATCTCTGTCCAAATTTGTGTTGGGATTGGTAATGGTTGTAATGCCCCTGGTATCTTCATTGTCTTTCCCTTGTTTCTTTGAAAAACGTCACAAGATGCTACGAAGTCTTGGATATCTGATTTCATGTTGTCCCAGAAGAATGAATGCTTAGTTCTTTCATAGGTTTTATGAAAGCTAGAGTGACTGGCTATCGGTGTTGAATGTAGCTCCTGTAAGATTTGTTGCTTTAGGGATGAATCTTTTGCTAGAACAATGTGCCCTTTATACTGCAATGTATCTTGTT
>SNQJ01S0157667.1:0-13709 GCA_010110895.2 Picea sitchensis
TATTTCGGGATCAGTTTCGATTGTGCTTTATAACTCTGAGTTTTGAGTATGAAGTATTTGAGATTGATCTATCATTATCTTTATTTTGAGTTTCTCATGTGTCCACTCTGTTAAAGTTCTCTTATGCATGTAGATCATCTTCTTTTTATTTTTATGTGATCAGAAATCTTTAGTTTAAACTATGATGAATGTGAGGAAATTTTTCTTATTTACTTTAAATGTGTGAATATGCGTGGTTCATGGTCCTTTCTTAGGAACTTTCTTTAAAAGAAAAGAAAAAAACATTTTCATTTTATCTTTCTTGCAATCTTTATATTTCTTTGATTACCACAATGAACTTTTACAAAATCCCATATTAAAAGGATAATATGAAAACAATAATTTTATTATTGTACTAAAATATTTAGATATAAAGTATGTTGAAGTTTTAAAAAATTATTACAATTTCAATTAATTGTGAATCAAAAAATTACTACAATTATCACTGTTTGTGAAAATCTATTCTAATTATCACTGTTTGTGAAAATCTACATATTCAAATAATATTTTTTTTTTTCAATAATTGGTTTTTAATGAATATGTGAAAGTCGTACTTGATTTGCATTACAAGTTCAATATATGTTGATATGAANTTGTGAAAATCTATTCTAATTATCACTGTTTGTGAAAATCTACATATTCAAATAATATTTTTTTTTTTCAATAATTGGTTTTTAATGAATATGTGAAAGTCGTACTTGATTTGCATTACAAGTTCAATATATGTTGATATGAAAAGCAACTTTTACAATTAATAAATATACAATTATAAAAATAATTCACTACATATATATATTCACAATGAAAATAAAACATAGTTCTAAAGTTTTTTTATTAGAAAAAATACATAATAATACAACTAATAAGGATGGAGAAATTTTTCAATAGTTGCTTTTTAATGAATATGTGAAAGTCGTACTTGATTTGCACTACAAGTTCAATATATGTTGATATGAAAAACAACTTTTACAATTAATAAATATACAATTATAAAAATAGTTCACTACATATATATTCACAATGAAAATAAAACATAGTTTTAAAGTTTTTTTATTAGAAAAAATACATAATAATACAACTAATAAGGATGGAGAAATTGGAAAAAATATATATATTGAAGTTTTGAGGAGCATTGTGGTGTGAAATCTTATTTGCTAAGTGATTATTGAAAAAAATTGTTCAAAGTGATTTAACATGATATATGATACACATATTTATACAAATGTTTAAATGTTAAAATAATTGGTATAAAATTGTTTAACCTTCTATAATGGTTCTGGGCGGTAGTTGCATCCCAGGCATATGCATAAAATGTCGAAATGTATGTACATGGAGATGAAACTTGGTGTGCAAGCCTTGGATCTAGGTGCACATGGTGTTGATGGGAGGTCACCAAGCACATTGACCCTTGAACTTGGTTGGTATTCTTATTGCATGGGGTGTCTAGGTGTTGGGGCACAGGGGTTAGCACATATAGAATGGGGCATTGAGGTGGTCCATGCTTGATCATCAATGTCTATACCAAGATCGACACCTTACCTATTATGAAAATTATTGCAATGTAACAAGTATACCCTACAACAACAAAATATACATTGGTTGATTAGTTGTGATTCAATTATATATTTTGTCAAATTCAATTTTAAAACTTCTACCTAAACTCAATCGCATGAATCATCATACTTATATAAACGAGATGGTTCGTAAGAGATAAGCATGACATGACATGAGAACTAGCCAAAACCACCTTTTATGTCATCCAGATTGAATTGCTCGAGAGTTTGATCATTAAATAATATTACTTACATGATGGAACTTTACCTTCACTATGCACTTTGTATGAATATATGATTTATAGTTGATATGATTGTGGTAGCTTTATGATTTTCCTCTGTAATACCTTGTTTGTCCTTTTTTATCTATATTTTGGCAATCTCAATGTGCTTGCATGATCTGAATTCGATCTTTGACAAACCTTTGTAAAAATTTATTAGGTATATCCTTCTTCTTTTTTATTGTATTTTGTCTTTTGGGAAAAGTTGGAAGTGGAAGCAAACCATTGTAATGGTTGGGTTTCCAAAGGAAATCATTAAAACAATGAAGGTTGGAGTGAGGAGATCAACAGGAGTTGAAAAAAGAATTGGGAGAAAAATCTTGAGGGAGCAGAAATAAGAGCTTGAAAGGAAACATACTCGAAGTCAGTGGATGAATGAGTCAAGAAGCTTGTCCACATTGAGCGAAGGTGTCCCTAAGCCATGGTTATCTACAATTTGGGTCTACTAGTGGGTAACAATGCATGAGATTTTGAGCATGCATATCTCACCCCTTTGTAATGAATTCTCTGAGCATAATAAAATGGTTTGGGTTTCATGTCTTGGTTTAAATTCTTATGTGTTATTTGCAATGGATGTTTGGGTTATTTTCATGAATTACTGGATTGTGGTATGAAATCTACAAAAATCTCCATATTGTTGGTTGATTTCCTCTCACCCACAAATCATATCTCCTCCTCTGGGTTGCATTTTAGATTGTTGGCTAGTTTAATCTTTGTCCACGGGTTGTACACAATGTTCTTTTCATTATTGGATGCTTTGGCTACTACTTTGGTGATTTTACAAACCCTTGGGCATGTTATTCTCTGCCTGATCGTTTTATCCTATGCCTGGGTGAATTCCGAGACCCCTGTAAGTTTTTTTTATGGCTTGGGAAAATTTAGAGACCCCTGGGTGTTTATTTCACTACCTGGGTGATTTTCTTTTCCCACAGGTCATCTGTTGGCACGGGAGCAGACCCAGGGTTCAACGCTACAACGACGCACCAACAAAACCCTAACTATTGGCCCTTTCGGCAACACTTGCGAAGCAGATGAGGTCTCACCCGAGGTAGAGGCAGGGGTGGTTGCAGGACTCAAGTGTCTGCAACCTTAGTTGGGACACGGATATGTGATTCCTTACTTAATATAGCACTCAACACTACTGGATCTTTATTATGCAATCAATGACTATTTCACAAATACAACATAGCTTCGCATCATTCACAATGACTAGATTGTTTGATCACTTATCATCTACATAGTGTTCAGATCTAACAGGTCAAGCACTTATCATATACATATGAATCAAACCCAACATTCTACACTTCATAAGCACTAAGCATAAACATATATAATAGATCTATCTACTCGTCTCAAAGCACTTAGTTAATAATCACATCAATGCATCAGAACAAGGCACAAAGCAGACAACACATGATTTACGTGGTTCACCCCTACCTTGGGGCTACATCCACCAACTCTTCTTCTTTACTATCATCGGCCAATCAGTTACAAGCACAGAGCCGTAGAAACCCTTACTTCACACAGGACAAAAGATCTGTGCAACTCGCTAGATCCTTCTTCCTTTCCTTTCAGCACAAAGCCTTTTATACCTTCACACATGGACTTGCACTAAACTCTACAAGTCTATATGAAATGCACAAAACTCTTGATCACACAGATTCCCTCTTGCCACTTAGCCTATATCACATAGATATTGTCCTCTACTCGATGCCTAGATGTCTATTTATACATTTACAAAAGTGGTCCTAAGCGTGGGTGAACCCACGGGCCGACATCCATTTCCCATTACATATTTCCAAAACCCAAAAAGGGACCCAAAAGTGGGCTGAGATTCTGCAATCTCCACTTCGTCTGGCACTCCATCTTCGACAGGCTGTCGAAGTCCCAAAAACGGTCAAATATGACCAAGTGCTCCCAAAACTTGGTCAAGGGCCAACATCACCCAAGGAATTTTGTAAATGGGAGAGTACCTTTCACTCCCATTTTACCCCCCCAAACAGTGGGACTCTTCTCTATACATGTAGAGGCACCAAATTCACTTTTGAACTCCCAACAATTCAATTTTTTTAAATGTAGACCACAAATCCATTTTTGCACATAGGCACATTGTGATTCACTTTTTATATTATTTATAAGCATCCATGTCGGTGAGATGGATGAGACATAGGCCTACTATTTATGGATCATTACAATGGAGAAAAAATACTTTTCTTTAGTTTTCATATGTATTATGTACAAAAGGTGAAAGTAAAATGCGATAGGGGAATGGCTATGTGGTTAGGGTTTCAAGTTTAGGCCTCAGGCTCCTATCTTCATGAAACAAATTCTAGTTCTAGGTTGATTCAAGAATAGGGTTCATGGACAAGGAAGAGGTGGACTAGTCAGAACATCCCCCCGAAGGTCATTATATTTGGGTCATGCCACGGAAACTATACAAGGAAAGTGACTCTTCCCCTCCTCTCACCAAGAAGCATGAAGACAAATTATTGGAGGAAGAAACACTAGTTGTCCTAGGATCCATTATCCGTGATATTTCCAACCTCAAGGCTTCTCCATACGATGTGACAAGGAAATTACCTCCCAACCCATCGAGTTTGTTAGGTATTCAACACAACATGAGGGATTTGAAATGCTTGCACAACTGTAGTTTTTCAGAGGATACTCTAATATATTCCTTATTTGAAGACGAAGATTAGTTGAATCATTATTCCTACAAGGCTTCTTCCACCTCCCAAAACAATGATGGCATTGAATCTGACATGATTTCAGGTAATCGTGTGTTCCTATCCATGAGCTCATTTTATTCTATAGTTTATTACTTGAATGGTAGTTTCATTGGTATAATTATTTTGGGTGATATTATGGGTGGAATCCCATCCAGGAAAGACATGGTTGCTAACCAGGACAAGATGGTATTGGGAGGCTTGGTAAATTCTAAGAATAATAGGAAATGTGTTAAGAGGAAGGAACATGACATCAATTTAGAACTGGGAGAAAGAATAAAATTGCATCATATCCTAATGATGGAGGACTCGACCTTGGTGGGAAGCTTTGTAAATAAAAGAATGAACATAGAAACCCTGAAAGGTTGGACCTCTAATAAATTTACAAAATTACTCGGGTATGAACCTCAAAGCATGATTTTATCTAAGGGATGGATTTTTTGGATCATGAGATGATGCCAATAAAATTCTTCAGTTGCAATTGAAATAGGGATCTCAAGCCTTTTTTTTTTTAAATGGAAGGTATATTTTGATGCAAAGACCGAGCATCTGTATTTTGGTCCTATGTGGGTCAGACTTCTAAGTTTTCCTTTGATTCTTTGGTCAAACTATGTGTTTAAAGAAATAGGAAATGCCTTGGGATTTTTCTACAAAGTGGATAGCTCGTTTAAATTCATAGGATGTATGGGAATGTCCCGTATTTTGGTGGGTCTGGAATTCTCAAAAAGGTTAGCAGACTCCATTACAATATGGAAGGGCACCTCCAGCTTCTGTCAGGCTCTTGACTATGAAGGGATTCCCTTCAAATGCAGTTGTTGTCACTCATATTGACATATGGAAAAGGAATGCTCCCTCCCCCTTAGAAGAAATGTATGGGTCAGAAAAGAGATTCAAATAGAGGAGACCCATTCACTATCTCCATCACTTCAAACTCAAAAGGAGGAAACCCAAAAGACCATCAATCCCTCGGCTTCATATTAGGCAAAAAAACATCAAGAAAAGTTGGATGACTCTTGGGCTCTGGACAAGTGCAGTTACAAAGGCATGGGTAATCCTATCTCCTTCCCCTCCCCTATTCCCATTCTAAATTGAAGTGATATGCTTTTTGGTTATTGGAAATCAAACCCTCCTCCTTCAGGGGTAGCTAATGAAAAAGATTTTATGTCTAGTATATTAGGGATAATTGACTCATATCCCCCAACCCTTATCCCTCTCCATGAATTGAACCATGCCTCTAACAATTCCAAAACCCAAAATCCTCCCAAAACTTCCTCTAATCTCTCTGATGACCCAACTACTCAATCCGATTACTAGACCTGTGAATCTTCAAAATACAATCTTCACCCAAGATCCAGGGGGGACACATTCCCAAGTAGAGTTGAAGGGGTCTCAGACTTGTTGAAGATGTGGATTCAAAGCCTACTTAAACAGGTAGAAAATATTTTCTTTCACTTGCTAAAAAACAAGCAAATTTAGAGGTGAGATCTATAAAACAATGATCTTTTAGGGGCTCTTAGAGAAAATTCCCTAGAATAGCCTTCATCGTGATTGTTCTATCTTTGAACTACAAAGGATTGGCCAAATCCTCAAGAGAATTGACCATCAAGCGATTGGTGGACATTCATAATCCTTCAATCCTTTTCTTGCAAGAAACTACAGTGGAAGGTGACATACCAATATACGACTTATCCCCCCACTTGAAAGGATGATATTTTTCATTTATTGATGCCCAAGGAAGATTAGGAGGACTAATCAATGGTTGGAGAAAAGACTCTCTAGCTATAACAAATTCTTGGGATTTTCCCTATTGATTAGGAACCTATCTATTATCAAGATACCTAGCAAAGGATCTCAACTGCATTAACATTTATGGCCTTTGTGTGGATCAACAATGCTAATGGGAAGGCACTTTGTAAAAATGTGGTTCCACTCGATCTTAGTGCTAGTCGGGGGGACTTAAAATTCACTCTTGGTGCTTCGAAAGTCTAGGGCCCGAAAACCCATATGGATCCTCTTGCACAATTCTTCATCACCAAACTAGAGATTGTTGGCTTGTTGAACATCTAGCCTACAAAACTCTCTCCTACGTGGAGAAATATGAGAACTTGGGAGGCTCGGGTTGCAAATCACTTAGAGAATTTTCTAATTTCTAAATTGTTTCCAGATGAGAACCTCCAACTTCATTAGTGGGTCTCTTTTGGGGGTGTCTCGAACAACAGTCCTATCATTATGGAACTAGATCCCCTTCAGAAGGATGAGTCCTTTCTAGAGAAAATAAATGAATTTTGGAGACCATTCAATCCATCCTCCCTTGAATCCCCTCCTTTACAATTTCATCAGAACTTAGAGAGATAAAACAAGTTGCTATTACCTAGCACAAGAAAAGAGGAAGAAAGATGGAAAACTTCTCGAGGAAATTGAGGCTAAATTGGAAATTTGCTACTAAGGAGAGGAGCATGGTTTTCTTACAGACACCCAAAAAAATGAAATCAAGACCCTTGAGGAAAATAGGAGTAAACTATTGTTTCAAAAATAAAATGAATGAAGAATAAAGAGTCAAGTGATCTAGCTACAAGCAGGGGATGAAAACATAAAATTCTTCCACCACTTTGCAAACAGTCGGAAGATCATCAACATGATTTGGGGGATTGATAAAGCTTATGGGACTAGGGTATATTCRTTCACAAGTATGGAAATAGAATGGGTGCATTACTTTAGCATTATTTTTAAGTAAGAATATAGAACCACTATCAAAGCTATCTGCAAGGTACTTAGCTTCTTTCTAATTTTTGTAAACCCTAAGGGAAAAAAAAATGATGGTAGAAATTTCCAAAGAATAACTTCTTGGCACCTTACAAAGCTTTCAAAAGGATAAAATCCCAAGTTCAGATGGGTTTCCAATTGCACTTTTTATGGGATGCTATGATTTTATTGAGATTGAACTTCTGAAGGTGGTTGGATATTCATGATCCATAGGTCAAACTTGCGTTGCTTTCAACACTACCTTCTTAGCACTAATCCCCAAGTTTGATAACCCTTCAAAATTTGAAAGCTTCAAGTGTGTCCCACTTTGCAACAATGTTTATAAATTCATCTCCAAACTAATTGTTCGTGGGATAAAAGGCATCCTCTCAAAACACATTTCTCCGAAGCAATTTGGGTTTTTAAAAGGAAGGAAGATTCATGAAGCAGTAGGAGTAGCACAAGAAGGAATTCACTCCATTAAAATTGGGAATAAAAAATGTCTCATCCTAAAGGTAGCTCTCTCAAAACCATTTGACAAAGTGAGTTGGTTGTATCTCGAACTTATCATCATTCACCTATCGTTCAACTATGCCTTTGTTGTTTGGGTTCTAAGTTGCATCAACTCAGTCTCCTTCACCATCATAATCAATGGATCAACTTCCCCATTCTTTAAAGTTTAAAGGGGAATAAGACAATGTTTCCCTCTATCTCCACTCCTCTTTTTTCTAGTAGTTGAGGGCCTTGGTAAATTTTTAAAGGCAACTTTTGTTACTAACATATTAAAAAAGTCTAGCCCCTCCTGTAACATAAACCACCTCATTTTTGTGGATGACATTCTCATTTTCTATGAAGGTTCAAGGGAAATGGTGGAAAATATTCAAGAGATCCTAGATAACTTCTCTAAAGATTCAAGAATGAAAATTAACAGGGAAAAATATTTGATGATCGCTTGGGGACTCTCAGACGTGGAAAGGCATGGCATTTCTCATATTTTCCCCTTTCAATTAGGAGACTATGAAGATGGGATTAAATACTTGGGATTTCATCTTAAATCAAATCAATACAAGAAATTTTATTGGCTATGGCTTCTAGCAAAATTGGGAAGAAAAGTTAATACTTGGTGTAATAGATGGCTCTCTAGAGGAGGAAAATTGGTGTTGGTCAAGTTAGTGCTAGAAGCCATCTCTATATATTAGATATCACTAGCTTAGATCCCAAAATGAATTCTGGTGAAGATTAAAAAACTTTGCTTTCGATTCCTTTGGTTTGGGGAAGTTGGGAAGAAAAAACTGGTACTAGCCTCTTGGAAAAGGATAGCAATTCCAAAATCCCTTGGGGGATGGGGGTAAAAAACATATTCTTATTATCAAAATCTCTGACATCTAAAAATGTTTGGAGGATCATCCATGGAAAAAGGCTATGGGAACAAGCAACCAAGGAAAAATATCACCCTCGGGAATCCATTATGCATTGATTTCGCATGCCCCAAAAGAAATTGCAAAATGCCTCAATAATTTGGAAAGCGATTATTTATGCTTTCCCTCTATTTGGGAATTGGATAATTTGGAAGATTGAAAATGAGGATAAAGTACTCATTGGAATAGACAGATGGATTAGTTGTAAGGAAAACCACAAACTCCATACCCATCTCATTCACAAGCTTTATAGAAATTGCCTATACACATTAAAACAAGTAGCCCACCATAATAGAGCCACAGGGAAACATAGGTGGCTATCCTGGAGAGAAATCAGACTAAGAGAGGATAATTTTGAACCATGGAACTCCTACATAAAACCCCTCCGAAGTTCATTTTTTACTCTCTCGAATCAAGAAGACCATCACATCTAACCCCTAAACCCAACAAGAAACTACAAACCAAACATTGGATACAAAACACTAACTTAAGAGAATAAGGATGAKCCAYAAATCTGGTGGGGGGGATTATGGAAACTCCAATGTCTGGGAAAATAAAAGAAATTATTGTGGCTTGTTTTAAACAATAAGGCTCTTACCTAGGATAAATTGCAAAAGAGAAGTTTTGAAGGTTCAGGAAKATGTTGCCTTTGCAAGCAAGAAAATGAAACTAATTCTCATATCATCATTTTATGTAATTTCACTTTAGAAGTTTGGAAAGAAGTGGATAGAATCACAAGGCTTTCCAATGCCTGGAAAGGAAATAACATTGATGGAGCTCTCAAATCCTAGCTCTCCAATCCATCAACATCCAACTATAAATGTCTTCCTCTCACTATTGCTTGGGGGATCTGGATAGCTAGGAACCAATCATTGTTTGAAGACAAAGAAATTGTTCCTCTAAAAAGTGGTCTACAAAGCATAATATCATATATCCTTTCCTGCAATACACTATGACATCCTTGCCCGCAAGGACCTTGCCAAACCCTATAAATAGGGACATGCCATGGGTGTTTTTTGATGGTGCATCTCAGCGAGACCCACCTCGAGGGGGTGCGAGGAGAGTCATTCACTTATCAAGTGATCATTACGTCTCCTTCTCTTCTCAGTGGGCATAAGAAACGAAACCAACAATTATTGTGAGCTAATGGCACTTAAGCTAACTCTGTGCTTGGCTTGGGAAAAGGGCATTTCCCACCTTCACATTTATGGTGATTGATGATGTTCATTCAATGGATGAAAGGGGATTTCAACATTCAAAATTTCACCTTACTTCAATTATTTCAAGAGATTAGAAATAGCTTATTAGATTTCTCTTACATCTCATTCGATCATGTCTACAAGAAAAATAATGTTGAAGCATATAGATTATCAAAAATTGGATTGGCGATGGACAAAAAAGTATGCAAAATTGTAAAAAAAACAAGCTCTCCCCATAAAATATCTTCATGGATCATGGTTATAAATGATGTATTGTAATTAATTCACTTGCATATATGTATATTGAAGACTTCAGTTGCTTGCTTACTGATTAGATTAGATAAGGCTATAGAGTAATATTATAGAGTAATGCTTATATTTTATTTTTGTAAATTTATGAATATGGGAAAGGACAAGGAACATGGTTTTCAAACTTTTTTTTATTGCAACTAGATTCAACTAGTTTTGTTCTCTTTTAAAGGAGTCTCAATGGACATCCTTTTGGGGGCATATAGCCAACTAATATGCCTTTGACATATATTGATATAATTTTGTTATTTTCATTAATAAAATCACAAGAATTAAACTTTAATAAATAAAATAACAATAACTTCACTTTACTGATTAAACAATTTTTTTGTTTGAACATTTATAAATAATATAAACATAATATTAATATAAAACGTAATCCCAACCTAAAAAACTTATAATAAAAGCCTTCAAATTATTATAAACCTCCCATGTTCTTGAAAGTTCTTAAAAGTTAAACATGATGGTAAGGCACGACCTTAAAAATATAGGACAATGGTGAGGGCCACCTTATTTTCGTAGAAAAAGGACAATGGTGAGGGACCACCTTGTTTTCATAGGGACATAATACATGGAATGATTAAAGGGTAACTATGCAAGTGATGGAGAACTATGTTCCCCCATGAGTTTACATAAGCTTATGCAATCAAGACTTTCAAATAGCGACGTGACTTGAGAAGAATATGCAATCAGGGACCAAAACCGAAATCCCATATGCATCCATCACAACTAAAGGGAACATAATCTACACATTAGCGGATTCTCATATTCTTACTCTAAGTATACAATTTGTTAAATGCAATTGCTTCCCTACTATAAAGTTTTATGGAAATAATATTTGTTTATTAACTTTGAAGTTTTAATTGTTTATTAGCTTTAAATCCTTTTTCAATATTTATGTCATTTGTAAAAGTAGAATTTATATTTATAACATAAATATATTAAAAAAATTATATCTATTACTTAGTAATAAAGTAATGAGTTATTTTTCCTGAATGGGGTGTTATCTCTGATGGATGAGATGACTCCCACATGGTGGGGAGAGGACATGATAAACAAACTTTAATATGAATGCAAGCTATAGGAATTGTGCAGGGCGAGTACATGAAGACTTCATTGCTTGCTCATGTCGTATGGAGGGTGGTTATTGTCTTGATGGTCACAAATTTATGGCAGTGGTGGTTAGCATACCTGGTTAGTCCTTCGCTCTAGTGGTTCAATTTGCTATTTTAGCGTGATTACAGTATGTGGTTTCTATTGGTCATTGGTTAGTAGTTGATTTGGTCTATTGGGTAAGAGACTTGGGCTTGTGGGCTTCACTATGGTAACTCCTTTACTCCTTTATATTTTACTCTATCAATGCTCTACCTATGGGTGGATGGCGTGGAACTCCATTTATTCACCGTCTTCCTTAGTTCTACTGAGTTATTTGGGAAGAGTTATTCTTTGAGGGTTGGGTGCATCTCCATTAGGGGGGTACTTCTTTGGTTAGCGCTTGGTGCTCTCTCGTTCCTTCTAAGCTTGAAGCGAGGTATGGAAAACAAGGGAACTAATAATTGTCCATATTCTGCTAAGCCTAACACCAAAGGAAAAAAATTAAACTTAATGTCAATGTTTCTAGCCTAGACAAACAACAAAAATATATGACCAAGGCATAGAAAGAAGCTTGCAAAGCAAATAATTTCTACCATTCTAAATTCAATCCTGAAACCAAGAAAGAAATAGATAATCTTAAAGTGATCATCAACCAAAAGCAAAATGCTATGACTAGAGAACAAATAGAAGAAGAGCTTATAGGGTGGGTGGAAAATCTTGGGTTCTCAGGAACCATGGACACTAAACTATTCAAAACTACATAGTTGCCCTAGGTTCTCAGAGCTTTGATAGCTTAAGCCATTGAGGATAGGGGCATACTATAGTAGCATATTCCGATTAAGATGAAACACTTGGAAATGAATTTTGAACTTTTGGATAATAAATTTGAAGTGTTGGGTAGGTATATATTTGGAGTAAGGTTCAAGACCTTAGCTAAGTAAGGAAAAGTTGGATTGGAAAGCGAGGACATTGTAGGTCAACTGGATGCAAAATGATCTTCCTCAAAACCAATTAAGGTTGACCAACAAATGGAACATGAAAACGATTACTAGCAACATATGACTCAAATGGCCACTCCCCTGGGCCTATTTGGGCAACTCTACTATGATCTATGTTCGATATTACAAGCAAAATGTCTTTAAATGTTTTCAATCTACAACTAGTCTAGGTCATATTGATAGTTTTGCACAGGCAACTATCTAGCTTTAGAACATGCTTAGGATATATATTGAAAGTGAAAAATAGTTTGATGACATGTTTTGCAACACCCTGGGGCCTAGTTTCCTCAATGACAGACCACAAGGTGTTTAGATTGTAAATTTTGTACATCATATTAATATAGAAACTAGTTTTGAAAAAAGATAATGAGTTGTTTAATAATAAAGTAATATTTAAAATTTATTAAACATAAACTCCCTCAGAGGTTTATGTCAAATTAATAAATAAGAGTTTATAACTTTCTCTTAATTAATCAAAAAGTATTTACACATACCAATATACTTTCCTTCATGTTTATTACTAAACCTATCAATCATGTGTGAAGGTTAGAGTATTTAAGTTGATTTATGTTAGGGATTTTTATGTTCTCGTTGCACCAAAACAACAACACATTCAAACTTTGATGTTGATCATGTAAATTTTTTTGTAGCTCATCCTTGTCACTCGTCACACCTAACCCAACATGCACAACCATTGTTTGATCCTTATCACACCATTGAGCTATATTTAGAACTTGATCCACATGGCATCAACTCAACATACAAATTAGTGGGTGATTCGTAGACCAATTTCGAAACATCTCATTAGTCTATTATAATAACATATCGCAACATAGGGGTTTGATGCACCCAACTAATTGGGTGATCGAAGTTGATTTGATCAATCTCAGTTCTACACCAATGGTCAAATTGGGCCGAGTCAAGGAACACCCTAACTTACCTAACTATAAGGATCGAGGGATAAATGATCCTTGTTCATTATGCTTCAAGCTAAGTGTTATGGGTCACATCTATTGATCTTTTTTAATAGACATTTTTTACCAACACGTGTAAGTGACATTATCTTACATGAGATATTACACTGAAGTAAATACTTCTTACAACTAGTAGAAGACACCCTTTAGGCAAGATGTGACAACTAGGGTGAACTCCCCCATTACTTCCATTTGCCCCAACTATATACAATGACCCATTCACACAAATGAGATGATCTATAAAGGATGAACATGCCTTTAGGGAAGTTTGAATCTTGGTGGGGCGATAACAACACCTTCATTTTACCAACCAACCAAACCCTTGTTAACACTGTTAATGCATTTTATCCTCACTTATATATATATATATATATA
>SNQJ01S0157667.1:22214-34491 GCA_010110895.2 Picea sitchensis
TTCCATGATGAAAATGATAATTATGCAGATGATAATCTGATGCCAGATGCTTCAGACATAGCAATGAAAGAGGCCATAGCCTGGGCAAAAGAGAAGTTTCAGTCTGGAAGGTGGGAAGAAGGGCAGGAAGAAGTGACTGAATGCAGTCAAGGACCTAAGGACAAAGATGCTCAAGCGCTGGTGCATAAAATTACTGAAGCTGATGGGAATACAGAAAGTATAATACAAGGTGGCAATGGTGCTATTAGAAATAGAGAGAGAAGAATGCAAAAGCCATCTCCTAAAGGTGTACCTCAAGGGACTTTTGAAAGTTCTGAAAATCTTGGAAGAGGATTGATAAATCAGTTCAAACATACATCACATTTACATCAACAGCTATCAATTTGTATGAAAGAGACAGAGGAACATACACAGGAAATAAAATCTTATCCATTTGAAGGTCAATGTACCCCAATCAATGCACACCAAAGACTGACAACAGAAGTGCCAAATGACGTGATAACTATTTATAACCAGCATGCAATGCACCATGATGACATGGACCCCTTATTTCATACACCAGAGTTACAAGGCGCTGCTGCAATTGACACAACCTTTGATATAGTAAATATGGTACGTCTTTGGTGGGGGTTGTGAGCCAGGTTGATACTTTCTTGCGTTAGTTTTCTTTAGGCCTCTTTCTGCCATGCAGTTTGATCATTATGAAATATTGATTATTTGTTTTCCATGCTTATCAGATTGGCTTATGTAATTTATGGGAAGAACGGGCTTGTTATGAACTAAGTGTACCTTCTTCTGGTTAGTATTTCTCAACTGGTATTGTTAATTACTTAGAAAGTAGTTTATTTAATGGTTGTTCAAAATTGCTTATGATCTTTTAGTGCCAGAAACCTACATTACTTTCTTTCTAAAATGCTCTTTATTCCTAGCAATTCCTAGGGATCTAAAATTCCTGTCATTGAAAGTGTAGTTAGGTAATAGAGTCAATGAAGCAACAGTTTATATACTATACTTGAAGTGAATTCGTAAAAGTTAATATCCTTGATTTGGGTCGGAGGCCTTTCCTCATAAGTACTCTGATTCGATGAAGCATAGCGGTTATCAGCCATTATGGATGTATTCCTTTTCACTCAATGGAGGTTGGTTCTTTTGCAGATGTTCAAAGCACAACACTGAAAGAAATTCCTGAAAGGAGAACACAATCAGAACTAGGACATCAATGGGAACGTAAGCATGCGGTATGTGATGAAATCAGATTATTCATGCACAATGAGAACCAAAGAGTGTTTTCTTGAAGCAGATGTTATAATTGCTGTGAATACCACTTGTGTATGACATATGCATGTTGAAAGTCAAAGGTTTGAGCTTTGAGACGAGATAATTTTGCGCTCCACAGTGCAGAGGATGAAATAGCTAAGCCTGCAATTGCATCAGCTGTTGTATTAACCTAAGTTAATATGTAAGGATTTTAAGATATAATATATTTTGCAGCTTCACAGAAAGGTAAAGTGAATAAATAGGACAGTATACTAGTTTCTCTGATACATTCTTATGACTCCATGATGCTGATGAGGATTAAAGCAAATCTCAGTTTTGAAAAGGTCATAATTTTCTGGTTTGAACTGTGTAAAAGTTTTTTGCAGCTTAAACCAGAAAAATTGTTACAATATGTCCAACTGTGAAAGCCTACACTTTACTATGATGAAGGTGTTAATCCTAGGCTGATGCTTAAATAGCAGATTATCATTTTCTAATATAAATGCATGTTTTCACTAGGGTTTGGCATGTAAATATTGTGTGGTCATGCAAATGGATTTGTCCCGATAATGGCCAAAAATGTTCCATATGCTCCCCAGGCACTGCAGCATTTCAATGCTCTCCATCTTCTTCTTGATTCTACTTTTCCTGCTCTCATATTCTTTTCTTAATAATATAAGAACATATTGTTGGTTCTTCTATGTTGCATATTTGTTAGTGTTCAATTTTGAGCATAAGAGACTCTTTAATATAGCTGATATGGATAAAGAGAGCTCCAGGTTAGCTAGCTTGTTGACTCTGGATCTAGCTATGGATTCGGTAGCACCCTTCCATGGAATTTATTGAGGTGTGTGTGGCAATTTACATACTCAACAACTCCTAAGCAGGGAGGACATAATCATTGGTACAACAATCCTACCAAGTTTTAGTGCCTGTGCAAATAGTGGAATGTCCAGTGTGCATTGTCTTTAACATAGTCACCAAAATCGACTTGGGTTGTGAATCGTTTTGGCTGGAGAGTCAAACTTTACTCATCAAAGACTCGGCGCCATGAAAAATACAAAAAATATAGATTTTCAAGAAAAATCAATTCTTTTCTAGATGATACATGAGAGATTAAACTGATTATAATTCAATTACACCAAAAATAATGCAAAAACAACATAACCAAGACATTTATGTCATAGAATGTACATGATATGATCATGATCAACCATCATATCCGTTATCATCATTCATCCATGAAAATTAAAAATCAACATGAACCATGGCTTATGATTCATGAATGTCAAATTTCAAAAGTCAAGGCTCAAAGAGTCAATTCTGAAATCATCTGACAAAATCTGAAATACTGCATAAATAACAAATATAACAGCCCCTAGCCTCTAGGAATGAGTGCCAACAAAAGGAACTCATATGTCTGTCCCTGCCTTGCAGCATCAACATTGGCAGCATTCTCCAACCATATAAATTCTTCCTCTGTAAACATTGGCTCTTTGTCCTCTTTGGATTTGTTGAGAAATGCAATCAGATGTTGCATCAATTTCATGTCAATGGCACTAAAATCGATGCCACCTGATATCATATATGTGAAACAAATCATGCAATATTTTAGAATACAATCTATTGATTCTAAAACACTTTGAAATAAATAAGCTAAAGCATTAACTAATTTCTTACTTCGTACCTTTCAATTGCTTGATTTGGAGTTTGAGATTATATTCGCAACACTAGATTATTAAGGTATTTTTGGGCCAATTGGTTGCATCTCTAGACTGCATATGGTCAACAAGACTCCAATTTCTCTTGCAACTGAATGCAACACAAGTCTGGCTCACTATTTGCTAAATATTCAAATAGCAAATGATTGTAGCTTCGGAGTTTCTTAACCAAAATTCTCCCACCATATTCTTAGCTTAGTACATGCATATTAGCATTACATAGCTATTAGAATTTATAATTCAAGATTGAAAATAATTAAGTATAAAAAATTGAAATTGATTCAACGTGTAATACCCGGTAGCATATCCTTTCTTTATTTTATTGCACACGACATGGTGAACGATCCATCTGCCTACCTGAACATTTAAATTTGGTCAATTACTATCTTGTATAAGGCACCGATTCATGCCAAAAATGTTGTTCAATACAAGTATAGATTCTTCTCTTCACCATTGCATTTGCTTCAAAGCTTTGCTTATATTGTAATGTTGGGTTTAGAAAGTACCCAGAAAGCATGTATAGGACTATGAAGTTGATTGGTCCACCTACTATCAATGATATCCCATGGCGGCATATAGTTGTCCTCATTACCTTCACAGGTGGCACTAATGGACTCCTTGTACCTATCCATGGCCTCATAAAGGTAACCCATTGCGAGTTTGTCATTATCCACCATCTGAAGGACTCTGGCTCTGAGAATGCTCTGTAAATTACATTTGGATATTCCAATGGTTAGTTCACCAGAATAGATCTTAAACTTATAAGTGGATATCTGTGTTAGAAATTGGGCATCATCTCTTGATGTTTCAAACCCTAAAGTAGGTCCATCCTCAGAAGAACTGAAACAGCTCATGAATTCTCCTCTACTTGGCATCATTGCTCTTAATATAAATCATCCAAGGAGCGAATTTTCCAATGGAGAAAGTCGACTTGCTTTACATATTGAAAAATTTCGAGGAGGCTGAGTTGTTTTCAATATGTTGCACAACAGGTTTCCAAGCTTCTTTCAGTTTTAAACCGTCACCCTGGTTGATATTGTTTTTGAACCTCTAAATCTCTAATGCCTCTTTGATTTTTCTTTTGTAATAATGTGGGATTCTAGCTAGCGCTCTTGAGTCCTTCAAACAGATATGATGATTAGAGGTGTGAGAGTGCTCAGCAATGGCAGATTTCTCGATCCTTTCATGGTGTATATATGTGTTGTGTTCTTTTAATCTTGTCTTTATTGAGTGACCTGTTTCTTCAATGTACACGTTGCCACAAGAGCATGGTATTGCATATACCCCCTTATTGAGCTTCGGTTCAATAGTATCAGGGTCTAGCATATTTCTTATAGAGTTTGGAGGAGAGAAGGATACCCTTATATTTTTCTTCCCTAGGATCTTGGCGATTTTCTCTGTAGTACCCCAAATATATTGAAGGGTGGTTCTAGGGTTATCAGTCTCAAAGCTCTGATCTCTATTTCTACTTCTTGCTTTCTTGATAGTATCATCGATTTTCTTTTCTTTGTAGCCATTACTTATGAGGACCTTTTTAGGATGGTTAAACTCTTCTTTAGATTGTTGTCATCTAAAACTCTTATAGCTCTAGTGGCCAAATTATTGATGATACCGACCTTTTGCATTGGATGGTGATGAGACTTAACATGGAGGTGTCTATCAGTATGAGTTCCTTTTCTGTATATCTGGTGTGCTAAGGATTCATCTTGCTTATTCATGGTGAGCACATCCAAGAAGGGGAGGACTGTTCTCTTGTTTTTCCATGGTGAATTTGATCTTTTCAAATTAGCTGTTGAGATGGTTGTGAAGTCTTCTAATCTATTTTCTCCATGTGGCTAATTACTATAAACATTGTCAACATATATGAGTCACCATTTAGGCTTATGGGAAGAAGAGTCCAATGCCTTTTCTTCAAAATTCTCCATAAAAAAGTTTGCAACAGATGGTGAAAGAGGTAATCCCATTTCAACCCCTTCTGTTTGCTCATATATCTCCCCCTGGAAGTTGAAATATGTCGACTTCAGGAAAATCTCAATGAGGTCAGCAGTTTCATCATTTGAGACACCTCAAATGATATCAACAGCTTCATCAATCGGAATTTTTGTGAAGAGGGAGACTGTTAAAACTAACCAGCATATCGTTCTCATCAATCTTCCATCCCTTCAACAAATTCACCAAATGTAGTTGAGTCTTTTATAAAAGAAAAAGTGCTTCCTACAAGAGGTTTGATCTTCCCTGCCAAGTATTTTTCTAGCTCATAGGTGGGAAAATCTATTGTGTTAACAATAGGTCTCAATGGAATGACAATCTTATGGATTTTTGGCAAACCACAAATACATGGCATTATTGCAGTACTATAGGTCTCAATGGAATGACAATCTTATGGATTTTTGGCAAACCACAAATACATGGCATTATTGCAGTACTAGGGATCAACCTTTTTTTTAAGTTGTCATCGGGAGAAGAATTCTTGATTTCCATGGAGACCTTAATAACTTTGTTCATGGTGTCTCTCTACACCTTCTTGCAGCTTCCATAAGCTAGTTGTTCACTCATTTTCTAATTGTAATCTTCAGTTTTTAGAATCACTGTCACGTTGCCTTTGTCTGCCTTCAGGATTGTAATATTATTGTATTCCCTTAAAGTTTTGAAAGCATTCTTGAGCACAATGGTGCATTCTTGGTGAATGTCTTCAGTTGTATTACCTGGCAGGCCTTTAATTGTGTTCTCTACATTGCATATAATGTCTTCAAAGGGAGTCTATCACAAACTTACAGTTTGCCCGAATTTTTCTTTGCAACTTGAGTCCTCCCCAAGTTGTTTCGGCACCTGAGGTCATGCAACACTACCTTGCCTTGACCACAATGGCTTGACCAACCTATGCCTACTACAACTAGACTATACCTCTTCATTTAAGGTTTACCAATAACTTCGCCTTAAGCTACAACAAGTTAGATACATAGCTAAGTCCAATACAACCTAGTTCATCCAACAATAGACATGCGTCCAACCACAACCTTAAAATATCCTGGTGGTACTAACACTTCTACTATTTGACAATACTTAGCCAATTCACAGTAATGCAAGGAACAATAAACATTCAACATTCAACATCATAAAGCATCCACAATACAACACATGTATGGGAAACACCCAAGGTAGGTGCCTTAAACACTTTATTATATAAAGAATGTTACAAAGTACAACAGGGGAGTGTGACCAAATGCCTTGGCTCGTTTTACAAACTACAATTACAAAGGAAAGCAGCCTAAGGATATGTCAATGAAACCCATGAAGCAACTACGGTCCTTCCTCCTGTAGGTCATGTCCTCCTCTCCTCACCACTTAGCCTGGGCCAAGACAATTTGTTCCACTGTGTCCAAATCCTAAACTTGGTACAACTGCAAAACTCCTTGAATGACTCTTGACCTCTTACAACTTCTTACTTCTTGCTTATGCCTTAGCACTTTGACGCATCCTCCTCTTTGTACAAGTCTTTCCTTGCCTTGCAACCCCCCTTCATTCCAAGGTGGACCCAAGTGCTCACATAGCCGACTTGCTTCACTTCAGTGACTTGTTCGCCAACCATTTGTCAAATCGTTCCAAGTCATGCTGGGTCCACTTAGGTCGTCCCAAGTCTGCTAAGTCATCCCATCTACCCGGTCTGTCCGTCCAACCGTGCCCAAGTGTGTCCAACTACGCCTTGTGCATTCAGATGCCTCTCAAGTCAACCGAAGGCAACTCCATCTAACTTGTCTCGGTTGGCCTAGTCGTCCCAAGTGCACCCAATCCATCTGAGTCCGCATGATTGCACCCAGACCGTCTGAGTTTGTATGGTTCCACCCAACAACATGCCCAAGTGCGTCTGGTGGATCTGTGCCCGATGGTGTACACTCGATGTTTGCGCCCTGCGGTTGCGATCACCGACTATTTGTGCTCAAAGGCAGTTGATTGTCCCTCACAACCCCCAAGTGTGCGCCACCTAACTCTATCGATCCATATATAGTCTAAAAACCCAAGTCATCAAACTCTTCTAAGCCACTCTTGTTCGACATGCTAAGTGCATGTCCATAGACGAGGCTGCCCGCAACAACCTTCTTCGCCTCCTCTAGCCAAATCCTTTTCCAAGCTTTTCTTAGTGTGTCCCACCTATGTGAGCTGCCACTATCTGTAGCGCGTCCTGTTTATTAGCAAGGGTGCTCAACTTGTCTGAGGTGCACCTTGCCAATGGGCCAACGCACCCAAAACCTACTCGTCTAAGGCATCAACCTTCTGTGATGTCCGTACATGTCGGTTACTAACCACCGAGGTGATCATGCAGTGGAGATGCTCGAAGCCACTCAAGGCGAAGGCCTTACATCCTCCCCCACTAAAATTCATTGTCGCCCTCGACAACATCCTTAATAACCTATTGTCCTCAAGTTTTCTACCAAACCCATGCATTTGTCTGCAATTGGCTCTTCCAACTGCTTTTCACCATTCATGCCATAGTTTCCATGCAATTGCCCTCCATTCGATTTCTTCTTTTTGACAAGTGCCTTTGCCCAACTTTTTCCAACAATGCCTCTTTTTGATGTTGCCTCTTACTGCTGCGGCTATAATCTAAGTACAACAATGCTGCAACGACCTACTGCAATTGTGGCTACAATCCAACCTTTGTCAAGAAGATCGTCAAACCGTCCAAGTGTTGCACCATTTCGACCTACTATTGCATCAATACTTGAACCAACTTGTCATGCTTCTATACATTGAGCTCTCCCATGCCTTGAACTAGTTGTGTGATCAATCCATCTGTCACGTCCAGTCCATGAGAATGCATGTCATCATGCCCAAAACAATGTTTTCCATTCGCATTTCAGTCATCCTGTACAACCCTTCTTGAGCTAAGGCAAGGTCATCACCTTCCCTTCATACTGTTAGCCATCTTCACAACAAAATTTTCCAAGGCACCTTCTATATAGGTGCTCCATGCTCCACTGCCTAATCGTAGGCAATGAGCCCATAAGAGAAAAGAAGATGGTAAGCAATTTCCAACCAATGTGTTCAACTTGTGCCTCATGCGCAAGTATATCAAAACTATCTCTTTCTCTAAATATGTGAAGCCCAATCCTTCTAATTGGTCTATTGTCAACTCAAAATCATAGATCCCCATGGCCAATCTACAAAACCCTATAATGTCGGGTGCATCTAGTTCAAAGAATTCTTCATTTCCCGCTTCTGCATCCAACTTAGAGTCTTGTTCGACGAGTGCCTCCATGCACTTCTTGGACCCAACATTTAGATTATTTTCCGTCAAGAATGAGACATCCATCTAGCCTGCCTCTACTTGTTTGCAATATTGTGGGAAGCAAGTCACTTCTTGGTGCGTGCCTTTACCAATGACCTCCACAACTACTACTGATGCAAGTTCCACTTTGCCTCCAATGTCTAGCTTCCGGTTCTTCAAAGTGCACAACAGTTCATTCTTCTTCAAGACTGACTCCATCGAAGTCTCTAACGTTGCCAACCTCCTCTCCGTATGGTCTTCACCATCTTTGGCACCCAAAGTTGCCTTGCCCAAAACCAACTCTTGTTGTTGTTGTGGAATGACACAATGTCTGTTTGCGGATTCAACTGCTGCCTCAATCAACTTTACAGCTGACATTCTTAGCATCCTTCCCAAATTCCTTCTAGTCATCATAGTCATACCATACGTCTTGGTTCTGTCTAAGAACATCAAACAGTGCCCATGGGGCACTAGAACAACTTTGGCAAGCTTTAGAAAGTCTTTCCCCAAGCCACCATGTGGTCATCCAATAGAGCCATTATCAAGTCCAAACTTCCAAACCATTCCCCAACCTTCAAAAGTACGGAACAAACTACTCTTGTTGCTAGCTTCACTGTTGAGTTCACCACCTTGAACGTGGCCATACTATTCTCAGGCTTATGATGAAGTGCTATAACGGTCCGTTCACTTACAAAGCTGTGGGTTGCACCGGTGTCCACCAAGGTTGCCACCTTCAGCCCACTCATAGTTGCATTCACAAAACAAAGATCATTCACATCTTCATCTTGCAATCCATGTTCATGACCTTCCACCACGAACTTGCTCGGACCTACTGTCAAGGCACCCAAAATCTCTAACATTTCCTTTGAATTTTGCGGCACTTGGGTTGCCCCCAAGGCCACTGGCTTCACCTTCAAAGTCAATTTCACTTGGGCTTCTTCCAAGTCGTCCAACTTCTTCTTCAAAGGACAGTTCATTGCCAAAAGATTTTGGTAACAAAGGAAACAAGCAACAGTCTTACCTCTAGTCTTAGGCAATCTTGGTTGCTTCGATGTCGTAATGTTGCAGTCATCTTGGGCATCCTCCTTTTTGAGCGATCCCAACTTAGGCAACGTCCAAGTCTCCACTTGGCCTGTGAAAGCCTGCAAATTTTGAACCCAAGCTTCCACCTGTGCACTGATCTACTCCAACTTCACCACATGCACCTAGTACAAGTGAAGGATCTCTTAATCCCAATGTTCCGAGTTCATGGCCACGACTTCCATCTTGGTTTTCCATGACTCTTCCTTTGTGCCATCTATGTCGCAACCCATAAATGAGTCGACCCTCTAAGCACATCTAAAAATATTGCCCAAGTCTCAAAGACTTGGTTCACCTTTGCCATCTCAATCCTGCAACGTACCTAAAACAACAAGAGCATTCACCATTCTATGCAGAGAATTGTCTTGGCCGCCTGCTGTACCAAGGCACAAAGTCTGTGTTTTTCAGTCTTCAAGCCACTGTACAATCACTTGACAAACTTGTCCCAAAGTCTTCTACTTTGCTTCAAGTTTGCACAGAAAGCTTGAACGGATCTGAAGTCACTTGTCACAATAGTGAAGAGTACCAAACTTCACAAAGTTAGCTTTGATACCAACTGTCACGGTAGTGACAAAGGTGAAGAGCACCAAACTGGCTCAAGATATGCTTTGATACCAACTATCATGAACCTGCAGTCTCCTCGAATTTTTTTTTGCAACTTGAGTTCTCCCCAAGTCATTTCATCCCTTGAGGTCGTGCGATGCTACCTTGCCTTTGTCGTAGTGGCTTGGCCAACCTATGCCTATTGCAACCAAACTACACCTCTTCACTTAAGGTCTACTTGTAACTTCTTCTTAAGCTACAATAAGTTAGATGCACAGCCTAGTTCATCCAACAATAGGCATGGGTCCAACCACAGCCTTAAAACATCCCAACAATACTAACACTTAGCCATTTCATAATACTTATTCAATTCACAGTAATGCAAGGAACAATAAACATTTAACAGTCATAAAGCATCCACAACACAACACAAGTAACTGCCTACAACTTGTTTTACAGACTACAATTACAAATGCAAGCAACATACAAAAATGTCAATCCAACCCCTGAAACAACCACAGGCCTGCCTCCTACAGGTCCTATCTTCTTCTCCTCGTCACTTAGCCAAGACAATTCATTCCACTATGCCCAAACCCTAAACTTGGCACAACCGCAAAACTCCTTGAATGACTCTTTCTCTCTTGCAACTTCTTGCTTCTTTCTTATGCCTTTGCACTTTGAGGCATCGTCCTTTTTATACGAGTCTTACCTTGCAAGATCCCTTCGTTCCAAAGTCGGCCCAAGTGATCACATAGCCGACTTGCTTCACTTCAATGACTTGTTCGCCAACCATACGTCGAATTGTTCCAAGTTGTGCCAAGTCCGCCCGATCCATCCATCTGACTTCTCCCAAGTGTGCCTAGTTGCATCTTGTGGATTTGGTTGCATCTCAAGTCGTTCAAAGGCAACTTCGTCTAACTCATCTTGGTTGGCCCAGTCATCCCAAGTGCACCCGATCCATCCGAGTCCGCACAATTGCGTCTAAACCATCTGAGTCCATCTGATAGATCCCAACAACCACCCAAGTGCATCTGGTGGATGTGTGCGTAATGGATATGTGCCTCATGGTGTACGCTTGACGAGTGTGCCCCATGGTTGCAATCCACAACTACTTGTGCTTGAAGGCACTTGACCATCTGCCGCAACCCCCAAGTATGGGCCTCCTAAATCTGTCGATCTGTATATAGTCCAATCACCCAAGTCATCAAGCTCTTCTAAACCACTCTTGTCTAGCATGTTAAGTGCATATCTACGAGTGAGGTTGCCCGCAACAACCTTCTTTGCCTCCTCTAGTCAAGTCATTTTCTAAGCTTCTCTTGGTGTGTCCAACTTAGTGCAAGCTGCCATTGTCTACAATGCATCTTGTCTATTAACAGGGGTGTTCGACTTGTTTGAGGTGCGCCTTGCCAACAGACCAAGGCACCCAAAATCGACTCGTTGAAGGCATCGACCTTCCGTCATGTCCATCTTTGTCAATCACTAACCATTGAGGTGATCATGTGACGAAGGTGCTCAAAGCCACTCAAGGCGAGGGCCTTACAAAATCCTTCTCGAAGCCACGACAAAATTAAGTCCTTTCTCCAACAACCCCAACGTGGCTTCATCCAAACTAATATCTGCGAGATTAACAATGCAATCTTCTTTCAATTGGCATCGGGTTGTTGTTTTTGGCACATGCATTTCCTTTCATTGGCAACAAGTTCTTCCACCTATGAGCTGGCAAAATACTTGGCCAGGGAGCCCAAACTCCTCGTAGGAAGCACTTCTTCTTTTATAAAATACTCAACACATCTGGTGAATTTGTTGAAGAAATGGAACACCAATGAGAATTATATACTAGTTATTTTTGATGTAGTCTCCCTCTTCACAAACATTCCAATTGATGACATTGTTGATATCATTAAAGGTGTCTCAAATGATGAAATGATAACCTCATTGATATTTCCCTGAAGTCATCGTACCTTAGTTTTTGAGGGGAGATATAGGACCAAACAAAAGGGGTTGCAATGAGATCACCTCTTTCACCAGTGGTTGCAAGCCCTTTCATGGAAAATTTTGAAGAAAAGGCATAGGACTCTTCTTCCAATAATCCTAAATGACGACTCAGGAATCTTGACGTTGTGTATAGTAATAGGCCACATGTAGAAAATAGATTAGAAGACTTCACAAACCATCTCAATAGCCAATTTGAAAACATCAAATTCATCATGGAAAAAGAAGAGAACACGTGCCTCCCCTTCTTGGATGTGCTCACTGTAGAATTTTCTAGGTCCTATCAGCTGTCTTCTTGGTCTGTCTTTGACCAAGCTAAGACTCTAAGTTTCTTGCTGTCATAAATTTTAATTTCTGCTGTTTTATAACAGCCAACAATAGTTTTTAGTTTTGCTGATTTGTTATGGTTGTTGTCTCT
>SNQJ01S0157668.1:8977-22197 GCA_010110895.2 Picea sitchensis
ACAACTAAGAATTAAACTAAGAAATAAAACAACAACTAAATTTATAAACATAGGGACATAAGGACAAAAGAAACAATGAGACCCATGTCACCAATGATAAGGCTGATATTAGTGAAAGAAAACACCGAGAAGAAAGGGGATTGTGAGTCCCTTCTTCCTCCAAGGGAGGGCTCTTGGACCCCCACAAGTAAGCTCTTCTTACAACTTTGAAAAGGAAAATGAAGATGGTGAAAGAATTATTTGCTAATCCACTCAAGGGGTGAGATGGATTGCCCAAAGCAATGATGCAAGTATACTCTTGGCAAGGATAGAAGAGTCCTCAAGAGAATAATGTAAGCATAACTTTGCTATGAAATTCCTTGAAAAATGAAGTGTATCCATGGCCTTTTTATAGAATTCCTTTGAGTTATTGTTCAATTAGTTTGTAGTGTGTAAAGAGGCTAATTAGGGCATTTCTAGGTCTTTGACCAGCCATCCAGTCGAATCCAGTCCAGATTTGAGTGTCAAATAAACTTGGAAGCTGAACCAGAAGTGGGTGGGAGGCCGACCACTCTCATAAATGTGTCGTTTCTCAGGTGTGCGGCTTTTTGCGACAATAGTCACGCATCGTGCACATGTGCGTGAATCTTGTGTTTTTGTTTTGCGCATGTGCACGCACGCCCAGTGTCTTCATAGTGCCCTTCAATTTTTCACTATTTTGTATAGTTTTTGACCCTTTATGAATTCTTTTGTGTTAATTCAGGTCCATGGATGACTTCATAACTGTTTGACGATGTTGAATTCTTGTAACCATTTGCGGACAAAATTTCAGTGATAACAGATGCCCCCTGATGGATGAGGTTAGGAGCATACGTATAGCTTAAATCCATCAATGTTTCTTATACTGAGAGTGCTATTGTAAGAGAGATCAATAGTGGGATCGTCCAGAGCAGTCTGTTTGGAGGGAAAAAGGAATCGATAGAACCCAACCTTCCATGAGGTGTGTAAAAAATAAACTGTGTACAAACGAGGCGGGCATGCCCCATGCTCGTGTCATGTAACTCAAAAAGAGGAATGAAGTGTTGGTGTAGACAACTGTAGCGCCCTCAGGGACGGTCGTGATAAAGAAAAAATAAAATTATGCAGATGAACATACTCTGAATAGTAGGCAGTGACAGTTGTAAGAAGTATCATGGATTCTGTAGGCATTGATAGCCCAGCCAAGTTCAGAGGTCTTCGGCAAGTAAAAGAACTAACTGCAATAGTTGCAAAGTAATACCCACCGTAACATGAGAAAGTGTTGACGTCGAATGTTATGGGGGTCAATGAAAGCAAGGAGCAATTGTGGTTCTCCCTGTGTCGTTCGAGATATCTCATTGGATGGGTAATTAGAATCAAGATACTGTCACCCTTCTGGAAAACTGTGCCGATGTCGACAAAAAAGGGGGATGCGACTCCTAGAAGAAAATGGCTTCGTGAAATCTACTAGGTGAGGTTAGGAAGTGGAGGNTCCCTTGGTTGGAGTATATGTGAGATAAAAGTGGCCACAACCGTTCAACGAGGTTGAGTGTTAGGGGGACATCAAGACAGGGGATAAGTTGTGCCAAAGGCAAGACAAAGTGAATAAAATCAGAGGGTAGAGATAAGTGGCATGTGGGGTACTCTGAAGATATGGATGATGTCGTCAAGGGTAAATGATAAGTAGTGCCCCAACCAAAGGTGACATGGGTTGCGTTTTGCCAAAAAAGGGAAGAAGGTCGCCAAAGGTGACAACGAAAAGGTAATGTAACTGCTGGAAACAAATGCGTTTGTACAATAAATAAAGAATAATTTTGGGAGAAGTGTACAAATACAGAAATGGGTGCCCCAATGTGATATGGTTGGCCCGGGTAGGGCACAATTTGCTCGGAGAACTGGTGGAGGGTGGGGGCCCCATGCATGGGTTTCTGTATGAGGTAAGTGAAATGAAGGGAAATTGGCAGATGAGGAAATTGATTGTGGATGAAATGGAGGGTTCATGATACTATGGAGGTGCAGTCCAAAAATAGAACCGTGAAGAGATAATCTAGGAGTCCATTGGGAAAGCTAGCAAAATGATGAGAAGGAGTATGTAGTTGATTCGCGACATGATGTAAGACTATCGGGACTCCCATCCCTAAAGGGTTTTGAAAAACAACATGAGTGTCAAAAGTGAAAAAGGGTGCTATGAATTGGACAACTCATGTGGGTAAGAGGGCTACCGGGTGACAGTACCGAAGATGCAAATGGAGGTGTTGGTACTGCAGAACCGGAAATGGGGATCCTAGAGGCAAATGTCAGAGGGTGTGACTGGAAATGTAAGTGAGATTCAGAGGGAATGACTACATGCCAGTGTTGAGTATATACCTAAAGGGGTTGTGTTGATGTATTATGACCAAGTACCTGCACACATGAAAACCAAATACCCAACGTGAACAATATCTGAAGAGAATTGAATATATGAGCATGTATTTGATAATTTGGAATATGCGCATGCGTACCTGGTCAGGGTATGGAAAATGGTGTCCCAGGGGCTCAGAATGAAAAGAGGCCCAGGGACTTTCGTGATGTAGATGATGGGATGTTGATCCCATGGATGAAGACGGATCAAGAAATGAATGCCCGGAGCTCCCGAAATTGTGAGTGGAAGTTTGGCAAAAAGTCCTATATATAGCTGTAGGGCCCACATTGCCACCTCATTTGTACTTGCGGCTATAGTGACTGGACGAGAAGTATTCATAGGAGATTTGGAGATTATGGGAGGACGAGGCATCCAATCGAGGACCAGTGAGCTTCAGGTTAGTGGTATGATCATCTTGCATAGAATTAGGGTTTCATTTTTTGGGCAGGGGCTGTAAGGAGGGTCGTACAGAGGGTTTGATGAGTGTGGGCCCCATGTGTGTGGGCGATCTGGAAGTAGGTGTGCACACGTGCGCACCTACCCACCGGATAGGTGCGCATGGGGGCACTGGTAAGGGGGTAAAGGGCATGCACTATGTGCACGCCTGTGGGCTTCACAACTGTGCATGTGTGTGCGGTTGTGTATTGGACAGGTGCACTCTAAATCACGCCTATAATTTGAGCAGGCGCGCACGCATGCGCGCCTAAAGGATGGACAGGCGTGCCTAAGAGCGCACCTGTGTAGTGAACAGGCATGCATACGTGCGTTCCTTTGGAGTGAACAGGCACGCACGTTTGTGCGCCTGTGGGTTAAACAGTCGCGCCTTGGAGGCAAGGTTGACAGATGTAAAACTTATCTTGTTGATGTTGTTGATGGTCCATTTGGCTGACTTAGGACTATTTTATGTGGTTGCAGGTGAGCATTGTGCACAATGTCGGTTGGTTGGCAAGAGCGAGATTGGTCCCAGCTGTGAGACGTCGTGGTGATTGAGGAGCCAGGTGTACGTGTGACTTTGGCAGCCTGTGGGCTGTTGAAGTTATTTGAGTGTCTGTTGATATAGGCACAGGAGTATCTCCTGCAGTTTCTTATCCGGATGTGGATTCTAGACCTGCATTACTTCATAGTGTGGGGAGAGAAGATTGCCTTCACTGCGGTGGAGGATGTGTACTTTTTGACTGGGCTCCCATTTCGGGGAATGCCCCTACCGGCGGAGCCAGTGTTACCGAGGAATGTGTTGCTAGCGACAGTTGGTCGGAGATACTGTTCGGGGCTGAACATTATGTACGGCACTGTCGTGAGCATTGGAGCGATGGATTCCCTAATGAATACCTGCATAGCAGCGATGATTGTGAGAGTTTATGGGTCTATGGCGACGCAGCAGATTAGTGGTGGCCAGCTGATTGTGATGGAGAGAGTGTTGGCCGGTGAGCACTTCGCTTGGGGGCTTACGCTGCATGCTAGGATGATAGGGCAGTTGGACCACTGTCGGTCCACAGATACGGGAGATTTTACCTTCGATTCCATCCTAGTGGCATGGTTTCTGGAGAGGGTGCCTATGTTGCTCCTGAGGATTTTATTGGGTGCGCCTGGGGCACGAGAGCCTCGACTAAAGTGGTGGTCAACTGTTTTGCTTCACCATGGTGGTGGCGAGGGTGGCCACTTCTTTACTGCTGAGGTGGCGCAGGTGTGGTGACAGATGTCGCAGGTGATATTAAAGTACCCCTATGCTGGGGTTGACTTCTGGGAGGATCCGGACATGATTCTACCTCCAGGGGAGGTGTTTGACTGTCGAGGTATGTTGATGATGTTGATATATATGTTTTTTGTTTGAGTTAGCATGACATATGTATATGATATAGATGTTGATACTATATGTTGCTTGTTTGTATGTGCAGATGTGGCACCTTGCGGGCGCGAGGTGGAGTTGCGGAGAGCACCGACTCGTCAAGAGCTGGAGAGACTGTCGTGGGGAGGGCCATGTGTTGGAGAGAGACGTTGGCATGAGGACATCACGGTGCAACCAACTGATCTGGAGAGAGCAGTGAGGAGACGTCAATTTGATGACCCTGGTGTTGGGCCATCACATGCTCCTCCAGCAGATGTCGAAGTAGATTTTGAGGACATACGTCGTCACCTGGAGGCGGTGTTACAGGGCATGCCTAAGGGCATGTGGTTGCACATCCCGAATGAGGGCATCCTGGAGAAGTGTGTGGGGATTCCTTCACCATGGTCGGTTGTGGTACGACGGGCAACAGTAGCTAGTGCTGCGATGATCGGATGACTACCTCTGAGGTAGGAGGGACCAATAGGGGGTGGGCAACCACCGCCTAAGGGAGGGGCAGACGGTGGTTCTCTAGAGGCACCTTGAGTGGTGCTCTATGTATTGATGTATTTTTGTACATAGGCTGGTGAGCCCATTTGTTACCGGGGTGCTTCACTGGCCTGCGGATACTTGTATTTTTGTATGTAAACATTTGGATGGCACTGTAGACCATTCGATATATACATGAGTATACATTTTGAGATCTATGTGGTGTTTACATGTGTTTTGTTAATGTATTCATGATGTCTAATCTATAGATGTGATGACAGGTTGTTGATATGTTTATGTATGTGTAGAGGTAGTTTGATGTGATATATGTCAGTCTAACACAATATTAGCTAGTTTATCTGTAATTTGATTCAATTGCCTTGGAATATGTGTAAATGTAATGGAATCAAAATGTTGAGATAAAAGTCGAACCTGCAGCTATTTGTGAAAGAGGCAAGGATCGCATATGCGGTACACATTGTTGAGCTGGAGGATGACTAGTTGAGAGTCAAGGAAGATGCTAAGGTGACGAATACGATGATGTTGGGCATCGGCTAGGAGGCCAATGATGGCAGTGTATTCAACTTGGTTGTTGGTCGTTGAACCCAAACATATGTCGCTCGAATGGAGCATTTCATGTGAGGGGGTGTAGAGAGCCCAAGCGGCCGAAGTGAGATTTTGTGTCCAATGGCTGGCATCGTCGGTGTAACTGATGTGGTAGGCCAGTGGAGGAAGCATCTGTCAATAGCACAAATGATATTTTAGATGTGAGGGATGGAAAAAAGATTAAAAACACTATAAAAGAAAGAACCTAAAGTAGAATGACTATGTTTAAGCATAAAATTTCTTTAAGTATAACCCGTTGACGGGTTCTTTGAGAGGGAGGCCTTCGGGAGAGGCCAAGATGTATGCACCTTTGGTGAGGTAATGTTGGATAATGTATGGGCCATGCCAGAGTGACTCGAATTTTCCATGGCCAAAGGTATCATGAGCGATATCGTAAGCCAGGACTAGGTCGCCTTCGCGAAATGAGCGAAGGTTGACATGTCGATCAAANTGGAGTAGTGTTGGGTAATAGCTCAATTGCGGTGCATAGGGTGGGAATTTTGCACTTGATGGGAAGAGTGGCCTCAACCCCATGGACTAGATGAAATGGTGTGAAACCAGTAGTTGTTTTCACAGCCATACGGTAAACCCATAGCACAGAAAATAACATATGATGCCAATTGGTCTTATGTTTATTAACCGTGCGCTGTAACATGGTCTTGAGGACCTTGTTAACTGCTTCAACCTGTCCGTTAGACTGAGGGTAATATGGTGAAGCAAACTCGTGAGATAATCCTAACCGAGATGAGAGTTCGACGAAAATCTCATTCTCGAAGTGTTTCCCGTGATCGGAAACAAGTTGGAGTGGTACTCCAAAGTGAGATATGATGTGGTTAAAGAAAAAATGCGTTGCGGTGTCAGCGGTGTTGTTGAAGGTGGGAATAGCTTCTTCCCATTTGGTGAAGTAATCGATGTGACAACAATGTATTTATTACCATTGCTGGAGGGGGGATTACAAGTCATGAAGTCGATGCCCCATTTACAAAAAGGGTCGGCAGTGATGACTGGATGAAGAAGAGAAGGTGGTGCTTGGGCTTCGTTGGCGTAAAGATGACACTTCTTACATCATTTCACGACGTGAATGCAATCGTGAAACAAGGTAGGCCAAAAGTAACCTGCTCGGATAATCTTCTGAGCAGTGGATATTCCCGAAAGATGGCCCCCACATGTGTTGTTGTGGAAGTCGTTCAAGACTCTATTGGCCTCGTCAATGCTCAGGCATCGACAAAGAATGGTGTTGAATCCTTGCCGGTATATGATGTCTCCTATGAGGAGGTAGCGGGGGGCCTGATGGTGAATACGACGACGATCATCTCGTGAAAGGTGGTTACCAAACTTTTGAGTTTGGAGGTAGACGAGGAGGTCGTCGTACCAAGGATCATCCGAAGTGATGTAAAAGAGGTATTTTTCAGGAAAGTTGGTATTGAAGGGGGCACTGGTGGTGTCAGAGGGGAGGTCCATGACAAGTTTGGCAAGAACGAGGGCTTTCTTTCTCTTGGGTGTTGAGAATTCAAGATCATACTACTGAAGGATAACGATCCATCGAGCAAATTTGTCGTTAATTTGCCGACGACTGAGCAAGTATTGCATTTGGTTGGAATCTGTGACAACCTTAGTTGTGTGAAGCATAATGTAATGACACAGTTTCGGGACTGTGAGGATGACTGCAAGAGCTCGTTTCTCTTCGTGTTTATACTTCAAAGGTGACCCTAGTTGAACGAGAACATCTGCTACTGAAACAGTTGATGCTGATACGTAGAGGATATAGTCGCGATTGTAGTCAGGTGCACTGATTAAAGGGGCGTTGGAGAGTGTCAGTTTAAGATCGTCAAATGACTGTTGGGCATGTTCATCCCAGTGAAATGGGATGTCGTGACATAGTAAGCAGAGGAAACCGTGTGCGCAAATGGCATAGTCTGGGAAAAATCTCCGTAGAAAGTTAGCTTTGCCTTGGAGGCTTTGGAGTTGCCGTAAATTCCGGGAGGTGGAATTTCGGTGATAGCTTGGACTTTGAGGGGGTCCACGGTAATACCGCTTTGGGAAACGATGAAGCCGAGGAAGCACCTTGCGGTGACATATAAAATGCACTTGAGGGGATTCAAGCGGATGTTGTACTGATGACACCATTGGAAGATGATTCGCAAATCATCAAGATGTTGGGTGCATTTCTTGGAGCGAGCGGTGAGATCGTCCAAGTATGTGAGGATGATATGAGCCAGATCATGAAAAATGTATGTCATAGCCCATTGGAAAGTTGCACCAGCATTCTTTAAGACAAAAGGCATGACACGATATGCAAAAGTACCCCAAGGGGTAGTGAATGCGGTTTTATACTAATCGGCTAGGTGAATTTGAATTTGATTATAACCAGAGAAACTGTCCATGAAGGATAGAACCTCATGGCCTGCGTAGTCGTCGATAATTTGATCAATGAAAGGCGTTGGAAAGTTGTCTTTGGGACACGCGTGATTGAGATCACGAAAGTCCATACAGACGCGGATAGTGCCCTGTTTTTTGTTAACGGGTACAAGGTTTGAAACCCATGATGTATAGGCGATGGAGTAAATGAACCCAGCAGGGCGTAATTTGTCAATTTCGGCTTTGATGGCTGCTGCTTTGGATGGGTGCAGCGGTCGTTGTTTTTGACGAACTAGTGTAATGTCGGGCCAGGCGTCGATGCGATGTTCGAAGATAGAGGGATCGAGGCTAGGCATTTCCATGTATGACCAGGCAAAAATATCTCGATATTCCTGGAAGAGGGCTTTATAGGCGGTGATTTCTTGAGGAGTGCAAGCAGCTCCAATGGTGATTTCCTCGGCGACGCCATTTTTTATGGAAATGTCGATTTTAATGATTGGGGAAATGTTGGCCATGTTGCCTTCTTCAAAAGCATCAGGGGCAGGAATGGGGTTTTTGAACCATTCGATAGGTCATGATGGGATAAAATCCTTGGTTTCGACCGCGTAGATGGGGTGTTGGTTAGGAGGCGTGGAGGCTTCCTGTGGAAAGAAGAGTGCACGGTGGTGTAGCGCATCCCATGGGTAGTTGGTGTAGCGCATCCCATGGGTAGTCAGGGTTGTTTAACTCTTCAAGTATTTCCTCGTCACAGTGGAAGTGACGGGAATACAAGGGGTCACAAAGAGTGATATTGGTGATTGTTGTCGTGTGGCTGCCCCCTGGTGATGAAGAAGTAGGGGGAACAACGCAAGGAGATGGTGATGGTTCGCTCGACATAAACCAAATATCGAAGTACTGAGGAGTACCCGTGGTAGTTGGGTGTAAAATTTCCATAGGGAAATGAGCAGGAGAGTTGGGGGGATTGGGGGGTGAATCCTCAAATAAGTCATCTAAGAACCATGGAGGTGTTGGAAGGGCCTCGGGTTCAGGAGAAATGACATGAAGAACCTCTAGTGACGAGGTAAGGTCAACTATCGACTCTTTGGGTCTGTGAAGCAAATTCAATTGGCGTTTCCTGTATTCAATGATCATAGGACACTGGTATGTAAAATGATCTAATGGTTCACATAGAGAGCAAGGGAATCTCATACGTTCATTGACCGAAGTTGTGACATAATGGATGTTAGTGATGTTTGGTAAGGATGACGTAGCGGGACTGGGGTTTCTTTGGAAGCTTTGGTGTACTACGGCTAATGTCTGTCGAAAGCGTAGTAATGTTGGGAAATGGTGGGTATAATGGCCATATTCTGAACATATAGCGCAAGCGAGTTTGGTTCGCAACCCTTTACTACTTGAATGGGGGGTGGTAGAGGTAGTACTAGTGAGTGTTGCAGGAGTTTGATTAAGTGGAATCAAATTTCATAACTCTGGTAGGGATGGGCAGTTGTTGGTTTGGTGTTGATCTTTCTCACATAGCGTGCAAGGGGGTTGGATGCGCAGAGGAAGTGGAGTTGTGGGATCCTTTTTTTTTCTCCTCCCCCCAGCTGTGGCAGGGGGGGAGTGAGTGGGGGTGTAGAGGGTATGGTGGGAGTAAGTATGGGAATCGCCATTGGTATTCCTTCCATTTGGGGGGGAAGATATGGTCGAGGGACCATCTCAGGTGGATGTAAATACCAAACTGGGATTGCTAACACCATATTAGGGAGGGTAAGCGTTGCGGCTACCTGGAAAGCTTCGATGCCCGGTGGAGGGTAAAAGAAGGGGATTTGAGTGATGGCTTGGGGAACTGTCTCCCAAACTAGGATATGTCCTTGGNGGTGAGGTCGATGAGTTCGCAGGAGGCTCGTGAGGGGGAAGTTTTGCAACTAGTGGGACGTCAAAGATGATAGAAGCCTCCCTAGGAGGAAGGGTATCCTCTATGTTAGTTCCATTAGATGATATTATGCATACTTGATTGGAAGGATGGAGGAGTGGTGGTGGTCCATGGTAAGTTCCTAACAATGATGGATCCTTGAAAATTCTGGGACCCATCTTGACGAGTGGGTATGCGTCGTGACTCGTGTGGATCAGGGGAAGAATGTTATCGATGTTGGTAGATGGGTTAGGCTCGTAATGTGAGACCTGGTCAATGGTAATGATCTTCCCATTGTGGGGGAACATCATTGTGCGAAAGACGAAAGAGGCAAATGCCTTCATAGTGTACATGTAGCTACGACCAAACAAGATATTATAATCAAGTGGGGCGTCGATAACTTCAATGTCGATGAGAATAGTCTTTCCCTCGAGTTCTACGGGGACATTTTGGAAGAGCACTTCAAGAGATGATGGTCATCTATCGTAAGCTCGTAAGGTAATGGCAGAGAGTATGAGTTCGGGGGAACCAAGTTTCTACCATACTGATTTGGACATAATGCATGTAGATGCACCTTCATCGATGATACACCGATGAACTGTGATGTTCCATATTTTTACTAGGATTTGAAAAGCGATCAAGGCGGGAAGGCGAGGTTCTCCTCTATCGAGATCAAATGTAATGAATCGAGTATCTGCAGGGTTGACTACCCCCAAGGCGGAAAGTAAGGATTTCCGCTGAGTGGGAAAAGTTTGAAGGACTTCTAAGACTGACATGGTAGTCAGGGATTGTGCTAATTCATCAACCAAACTGTAATTATGAGCTGCCCTAGCCTGTGGGTTGTGGACATTCTTGCGTAATGGGATGCGAGGGATGCGAAGAGGTGGCTCTGTGTTAGGGCAAGCGATCACCAACAGGGGTCCCGTCAGTGCAGGGTTTGTCTCTGGAGATATGGGAGGAGACTCAATGGGTGCATGATACTGGCGATTACGTGTTTGCAGAAGGATTTCTTCCTCACTAGTGAGGAGGATCGTGTGGTTTGTTGGATTGTTGGGGTTAAGGTACTGTCTTACCTGAGGTGGGGGATGTTGTGCATCATGTTGGGTGTTTATCACACCTTGGTGTGGAATAGGATTCTGCAGTATGACAGGGGGGGAGGGGGGTTGTTGCATGTATTATTGTGGTGCCTGCTGAGGGCAGGTGGTGCTGGAGGATGGGGTAGACTGCATGAATCTTTAATCTGTTTGAAATCAGCAATTTGGGGGCAATGATGAGTGTAATGACCAAACTCACCGCAAAGGGCACAAGGGAAGTTGGTTTTAATAGTATTGTTATTTCTCCCTTGACGCCTATTATTATTGCCCCCCTGGGGGTTCAGATTCCCTTAGGTCTGGTTGCCCCCAGTAGGTTGGTTCTGCTGGGGTTGATTCCCACCTTGACCCAGGTTGTTGTTGTTCCTGTTTCATCCTTTATTTTTGGCATTGTTCGATGGATGGGTCAGATTTGTCGTATTCAGCTGTTTGAAATTTTGATATTGTTGAACGAGAGAGGGTTGAACAAACTTTACCCCAGCATGAGGATGTGGGGGAGCCATGGGTTGTGGGCGACCAAGAAATGGAAAGTATGGACTCTGTGGCGATAACGATCCATAAGGTACATAGGAAGGTGTGTTGCTTTCGCTAGTACTATAAGCTGAGGTAAAGGAGGTACCAGAACTTGTTTGAATAGGTGGGTGTATGGGGAGTGTTGGCAGTGGCCTACTAATGGGTGGAGGCATAGCAACAGGGTATGGTTGTTGATAAGGGGGTGGGGGGTAATAAGAAGTACCCCCATATGCCGGCGGGTATTTAGGTGTTCCATACATTGGTGGTTGTTGGGGTTGTGGACCGTGGTGATTGGTGTTACCAATCAGTCTGTCTACTAAGTGAGACATCCCAGGTTTGTCTTGGCCAAATGGCATAGGTTTTGGGAGATCAGGAAGTACAGTGTATAAGTACCCTGACTGTGCATAGATGAGTTCATACTGTTGATCCTTACTGATGTCTTCCTCTTCAGATTGAGGGAAGGTGGAAGCGACATCCTTACCAAGGAGAGAGACAAGTGATCTAAGAAACCAGTCAAGACACTGTTGTTTGGTGGTTTCTGCTTTGCACAAACTACGTCGCCTACGCCACTCGTGAATGTGATCAATGATATGTGTGGCTGAGGTTTGTTTGAAATTAGAGTAGTTCCATACCATTGTCGTGGTGGATTGGTAATTGGAAGAAGGTAAAAAATGTTTTGGCCAAGGATTCAAAAGTCGCATGGGACCTTAATTTTTCATCTACATACCATTTGGCCGATGGGTCAGTGAGTGTGCGTTGAAATAATCGCAGTCTGATGGAATCATTCATAATTCCATTGGAAGAGCACCATAGGTGAAAATTCATGATGTGGTTGGCAGGGTCATCGCCTGCCTTCCCTTCAAACTTGGGTATGTTAGTAGGTAGTTTGGTGGGCATTGCAGGCCATGTGGGGTCATGAAATATAGGATCATTGGTGAGTTTTCTTAGATCCAGTATGTTGAGAGAGGCCAAATATGGCATTTGTAGTGGGGGGGGAGGGTTAGCTCCAGCCATGGTGTGAGTGTGTTGTGAACCTGACCCTTGAGGGGGGCTAGGTGGGTTGTTACTTCCCCCTTGAGAGGAAGTTGGTCCTCCGCTTCTGTGTAAAGGAGAGCAAGTGGACAGTGGGGCTTGAGAAGTGGACCCAAGTAATGTGGATCCAAGCAAAGTTGATCCTAAAATAGTAGCACTCACAGGAGTGTGTGAAGGTGGTGTTGATGAGTGGGCAAGACCAGACACTCCCCCTAAGATAGGAGGGAGGTTTAGAAATATTTAGGAACAACAGGGATTCTGTGGGTCCCCTATGATGTCCGACTAGCTGAGTGAATGTGTGAAAATGGTGGTGAGAGTAATAAAGAAACAAGAGCCTTTTGTTGTAAAATTTGAACTTTACACAATATATATATCCAAATCAAAATGTAGTCAGAAGTGCATCATACATAAAATGTTTTGAAAAAGAAGCATATATGTGGATAAGTGGGTTTTGTCTATGTGGGGAATCAAAAGAAAACAAATGCTCGTGTCCTAGAAGACGTAACGTCCTTCCTCTCAAATAACACTGGACCTTCCAATAGTACTCAACAGTGGGGTCTGAAGTCACCGAAAGAGAAACTAGTGAAGGATGAAATAATTGGTTATAATGAGAGGTAAAGGGGGCATATCCCGAAATATCTGACGATATTTCCCAATAGCCACACAAACTCCAATCAAGGTGCAATTGCAGCCCACAATTGCCACCTGGGTAGATGTCCTAAAATTTGGTCACTAGGTACCTTGGTCAAAGTGCGACATTTAGATTTTTGGCCTAAGAAATGGGTCACGGGCTGGATCCCGTCCAAGAGGTGGGTGCCTCAAGGGGGGACACACAGAACAACCGGACCTCAACCTTCAACCCTTCATGGGTATCTCACTGCCTTATGGTGTTAGGAACACTTGACTTGGAGGATTTTCAGTTCCCTATTTGACAACTTCTATGGTTTTGACAATGTGAGAACCAGATAACGGGGAGTTATTTGGATGCCTATCCCCGAAATCCTCCCGAGACTAAAAAAT
>SNQJ01S0157668.1:22207-35210 GCA_010110895.2 Picea sitchensis
ATTTTGTGAACAAACAAGCGATATAGCCATGGGATCCCCACTTCCTCCATTGTCGCCAATCTCTTCATGGAAAACTTCGAGAAAAAATCCCTAGATTCCTTTCCTCTTAAACCATTAAGATGGAAGAGATTCATTGATGATACCAACGTACTTTGGCCCCATGGTAAAAACGAACTAGATAAATTCTTCCAACATCTCAACGATATATCTAAAGACATCAAATTCACAATGGAACTTGAGGAAAATGGTAGCATTCCCTTCCTAGACATACTAATCAAAAGGAAAGAAGATGGGAGTCTTGGACATAAAGTCTATAAGAAAAAGACCCAGACAAAAAACTACCTTCACGCTAGCTCTCATCACCACCCAACTTAGAAGTTAGGTGTCCTCAACACTCTAACCACGAGAGCCTTAAGAATTTTCGATGACAATAACCTAGTGCAAGAAAAATATCACCTCTGTGGGGTTTTTAAGAGAATAGGATACAAGGACAAAGCCATTAAGAGGATGATAAACAAATCCCTAGATAGAGAAAGTAATGGACCTAAATCACCTAACAACTAGCCCCCCGGTACTACAGCCTACCTCCTTTATATCCAAGGAATAAGTGATAAGATTGCCAATGTGCTCGGAACGAAATAGATTAAGACCTCATTCAAACCCTCAAAAACCATCAAACAAAAAATGAAATCCGTTCAAGATGAACCCGAGCATAGGAAATGCAAAAGCGTTTACAAAATAGAATGCTCCTGCGGTAAATGCTACATAGGAGAAACTGGTTGTTCCTTTTAGATCGGAATTAAACAACATGGAGCAGATATAAAAAATGAACGTACGTGCACCTCAGCTTTAGCCGAACACTCTTTTTCTTCCAAACACCACAAACGCCTAGAAGACACAAAAAATTTAGCCAAGGAAGATCACTTCTTCAAACGCAGAATCAAAGAAGCTATTGAAATCCTTAAACACCCTAACAACTTGAACAGAGACAATGACCTAGAAATCAGTGAAAATTGGATTCCTTTGATCCAAGACAAACGTACTAGGTAATCTTCTCTTTAAAACCCTAAAACCTAGGTTCCTCTTTCTCAAGTAAAAAACAATTTCTCGATATTAATAACCTAAAACCTTAGTTTCAATATTAATAACCTTTCTCCCTTAAACCTTATTTCCTACTTTAATATTACTCTGAAACAAATAAAATATTTGAAAATAAAAATAGAATAATAATTAAAGTAAAAAATAAAATTGATTCTAAACATTACATCATTAAATTATTACCTTAATACAATTAAATAAAACTAATAAAAAACACAATGGATATCAATAATAAACTTGAATAAAATCAAGAACCATTAACTCATAATAATCTATTTCACCAAAACACTTTTATAAAAATCTAAGAAATTTATTCTATAATTAACATTAATAAAACTTTATAAATAATACATTAAAATTAATAAAAAATTTACAAATTAATTAATAATTTAATACAAAAAACTCTAATCTTTTTATTAAAAAATTTAGAAGCTGACTTCAAGACTGTAGTTTTTCCCCCGTAGGTTTACTATATATCTCCGCTCTTCAATTTATTCTTTACCCGGGCTTAGATGTCCTGATGATGGGTCCTGATATGGACTCAAAACGCCGACTTCTAATAAGCAATATTGTGGTTCCTCTGAATCCTCCAAACCTTATTTCCCACAAAAATCTTAATGTCCATAATCTTCTTCTCACGTGGTAGTTATGTACAAATGGTTTATTTCCTCTAGATCTAAATAAGTGGGTTCCACAAACCTTTCTCCTTATGAAGGGTCTAATGGTGCAATGACTCTATATTCACCTGATTCAAACATCATTTTCATTGTCTTCAAGTTGATTATGGCATGGTTATCGAATTCCCAATCCAATCCAATCCAAGTAATGTTGGATAAGGTATTGTGCCATCTACTATCTCTATTACTTCAAAATCTGCCTTAGTGTGCACTCCATCCAAATCTATTGTCGCATCTTTAAGCCTTCCAATTGGTAAACCTATGTGTTGATTAACTAAATTCAATTGGACTCGTGAATAGCCTAGTGTGGATTCTCCCATACACTGCCATGTCTTCTTATGTAATACATTTACTTCAAATCACAAGTCTAGTATAATATCACCCATATTGAAAGCCCCAACATTAGCATTTAGTTTGAATTCCATGCTTGTCTTTCTTCTTGTATGAATAAGATTGATTGTTTTATGTTCTAACTTTCCTTTTGCCTGTGTATTACATCTTTCTAGTAGATTTTGCAAGATCTTGATAGATGATGGGTCATTCAATAGTTTAACACGGGATTGCAGAAATGTCTTTATGTTACTTACTTTCTCTAGAGGTTGTGTTGCACTGGTGCGATCCATTGAGGAGGGAATATCGTACATCATAGAGTTCTTATTTTATTGCGCAGATGATGTAGATGCAATAGTTTGCTTGAGAAACTAATGTCTTTCCTCCTTGAATGTTTCCTTTTCTTTCCACGCATCAAACTGTTTTTGTGGGTCAGTATTCTTCTTCACCCATTGGTGTTGCACTGGATCTAGTCTTACTGCGTCGACTCTTGTCTTAGCTCCTCCTCATGTGACTTCCATAATCCCTAGCTTCTGCAGAAATCCACTATACATTAGGGTTGTTTTGGTTCCTCTTTTCTTGGATTTTTCCTAAGAGTGTTGGACAATCTTCTGTGCCATGGTCTGTTGCACGACAATACATACATGTCGCAGGCAGAAGTGGGAATTTCCTTGCATATTGTCCTGGTTGTTGGCAGTTGTGACACACTAATGGACCTCTCCCTCATACAAATCCTTCTCTACCTTGTCCTCCACCTCTGTATCCAGCTCGATCTCCTCACAATGCATTATATTGAGGTACCTGATTGTACTGTGTGGGGTTATATTGTGGCTACACATTATTATATGGTGGTTGTGCAACGTTATACTTTTGTTGCGCATTGTTTTATGGAGGTGGTACCTAGTTGAACTGAGGTGCAACTTTTTCTGTCATAATTTCTGCTTGCACCCTATAAGTATCTGAAATTCTTTCTCTCATCATCTCCATTGTCCTACAATCTTTATCATCATGACCTATTGACTTGCAAAAATTGTAGTATGAACTTTTGGGTAATGTATGGTACTTTTGCATCATTGGACAATGATATGGATCATGCTCATGTGTTTTAAAAATCTCGCACCATGGTCCTCCTATTGGAAAGGGGTTTAGTACTCATGTTGCCATGTACTGCACAAAAGTTGGACATTCATTCTTATGGTTTCCTTCTGTCCTGCATGTGGTACACCAAACAACTTCTCTTTTCTCTTTGCCCTTATTCTGGTTAAGTTGAAATGTTAATTTCTTCATATCCTCCTTCAACTCCTCTATTGTTGGATCTGTCTTCTGATATTGGTTATCTTCCAATTGTAAGGTTGTCTACAGAGCCTCTACTTGAGTTTGTAACTTTTTTTTTTTCTCAATGGGTATTTCAAATGTGGTAACAGTGAATTCACAAATAGATGTCTATATTACATGTCAATCATGACATATTTCAACTTACCTTTGAGACGCTTAAACCTCTAATCAATCTCCCAAACAAAGTCACCTAGTTTTTTCTTGATTTCAATCATTTTATTCATGTACTGATCCTCTGAGCTAGGCTCCCGAAATTCATTTATTAGTAGTTTTTTCACATCTCCAATAGTCCTTGCTACTCCTGGTGGATTGTTTACAACTAGTCTCATGTACTAGTCTAATGCACGGTCTCTTAGCGTGATAACTAACTACGGAAGTTTTGTATCCTCATCTGTGATCTTCTTTGCTTCCCAGATCTTCTCATAGATGAATAAGTGTTTTTCAGGGTCCTCTCATGCCTCTCCCTGAAATTCTGGTAACCTAATCGTGGGATCATGTCCTCCGCGCAGTGTAGATATTTGATCGTTACTTCCTGAACTAGATCCTCCAGTTGTTTCTCCTTGTCTGGATGTGTTTCCTGTTGTCTTTCTTCCAATAAAATTCGGTTGTCTAAATGGTGGTGTTCTTTTTGGTGTACTAGTCGCACATGGGGTTATAGGTTCCACATTGACACTGACCTGGATTGGAGTTCTACCTTTTGTTCCTGCCCTTGGACCTCCTGTTTTCCTTTCATATGTTGCACGCAGGATTTCCTCAATCTACTCCACAGCCCAAAGATCCTCTACCTCTTCTTCATCACTTACCATGTCCTCTCTATAAGCTATGGCTCTCTTCTTGTTATCCATCTTATATTGGTAGGGTACTCCACTTCACGTCTGTTGTTGCCATTATCTACTTTATTTGGTCTTCTTCCATAATGATTGGGTCCATGGCCTCCTTCTTCTTTCCCTTATCCATTTCTTCCTCCATTTGTCCACCTCTTGTCAGTGCTTCCCCCCTTCCCCCATGTACGCAGGGAAGTTTAGCAGTCTGATTCCATGGTCATCACATCGTTGTTATACAATAAAATCTTGATTGAAGTATACAACGATCTGATATACCTACCTCTAGGTCCTTTTAGAAACTCATGATCTATTGTGTTGTAAGACTTCACGGTATCCATTGCAAATTCGGTGATAAACCCTGCAACAATATTGTCTAACCAAAAATCTATTGCGCACATAAATTTGTCGTTAACTTGTTTTAAGTGCACAATCTCCACAAGATTCCACTCCAGTTGTCTGATTCAATTTGTTGGGTGGTTGTATTTTAACCTCAATAGCCATTCCTGCAACAAATGCGGAAATCACATAAGAATACCTCATGCAGGTCACTAAATATGTATTTGTCCAAATATTTGTGACAACATTGAATGGAATGGACACTGTATATACCACCGATAGCAACATTGAATGTTGCTTAGCAAGCTGCTTATTGCTGGCCTACACGGATAGGGTTCAATTTGGATGACTTTGAAAAGTAGTTACTTGAATTGATTACCTTTGTTGTATACATGTTTATGGGATACAATTGATACCTGTACCGTTAATTTAAAGGAAATGTTTAACGTATTAAATCTGATATGCAGTACGGATAAAAGAAATTAAAAGTAGACATGACCGCACAGAAAAAGGTTCAAAATGTTGGCATGTATGGGTAGAACCGTTCACGGCTCAGCCACTGTGGGTCTGGACTCTGAACACAAGTCGAAAGTGTTCGAAAGTGAAGAGATGAAAAATAAAAGTGTACTCTTACAGAATCAAGAAGAGAAGAGTGTTGATTGAGAAGGGGAAAGGAATCGCGAGTGAACAAGTGTTTCATGCAGAAACTACCATAAAGAGGAAATTTCATTTATACGTTAAAAGTAAGCGTAAGTCGGAAAGAGCGAGAGAGCAGGTGCAGGGTGCAGGTCAGTAAACTGCTGTTCGATTCTCTTTGCGATGTGATGGTCATTGTCGTGGTCGTGGACGATCATGCATGCATGCACGCATAGTTTTAATAGGAAAAGACTCCTCCCTGCCTGCCACCACTTCTGAATCGATGTTTAAGAGCGCAGAAAGGAGCAGATTCTGCGAGACATAATCATATTAACATATCTCTGCCCACTTATACGGTAACAGGATACTTTATGCCGCCGCTCATTTTAATTATTCCGACTGCGCGTGTATACAAAGGGCACCGCATATTCTATACGTACGCATTTAAAWAATGTCATCGTTCCGGCACCGGAGGCCCAGTTCACCGTTCGGCGGTGACCACACCCATTCATTTACTTCTTGTACGCGAGCTGGTGCCGAAGCCTGCGCTTGTCCCTGACGCCCTTGGGGAAGGAAGAATAAAGAAGATTCTTTAACTATTTATCTTTTACATTCAATAGAGAGAAGGAGAGAGAAATGTACAACCGAATAGGTACAAGAAGTCCCCAGCTTCAAGCGTTCGCTGCCCTGCCACGCTCTCACCAAGCCGAACCCTAAGCGTACTGCTGCCCCCTGCCACCATACCTACTTCCACTTCCAGTTCTGTACTTGTGGTTCGGCATAAAATCCATCAACAACTGATTGAGACTTCCACTTGACAAAGTAGTTATAAATATAAATATATAATTTCGATGAGTGGTATTCCATCATTATTGTACGAATGAATGAATGTGTATGTGTATGTCCTTTTCCCTTCCCCACCTCTTCCGTGCGTCAGACGGCCAACCTGCGCCGAAAATCCATCCTGCACTACACTATAATATTTATCTGTATAAAAATAGGAGTAGTCAGCATGCACGAAATTCTACGAGATGATTGATTGATTGCTTTGCAGACAGATGTTTAATAATGTCCATGTGTTTGAGAGGCTCGAGGGTCACTGCCAGTCTGCCATGCCAATGCCAATGAATGTTTGACCGAATCAAACAAATTAAATAGTTACTTATCAGATATCATCTGCACAAACCGCCGACCATATTCATCCCTTCAAATCAGGTCGTTGTCCGTCTCTTGCTTTGCTTTTGTCAAATTGCACCACTCCTCCAACTGCACCAATCTCTTCCTTTGCTTTTGCTTTCAGAAAAAGGACGGAGTTGTTGGTACCAGGATTTTGTAGCCTCCCAAGTCAACCATCAAAATCTATCATAACTTGTCTTTTCATTAAACCATTTCCTTGGAATCACACCAATAAAATGGGTTTCACTCATCTTTTAATTAACCTAACACCAATAAAAATGGGTTTCACTCATCTTGCAATTAACCTAACACCAATAAAAATGGGTTTCACTTATCTTGCAATTAACCTAAATTTCACACTTAAATTTCAGTTTTTCATATTTATGTATCATAACCAATATACAGCTTGCTAAGCAGCATTCAATGTTATATATAAGAATAACCATGGCATATAATGGTAAGCAATATACAACCTATTAGACAGTATTCAATGATGTATATACTTTGAGGTATATTCCACTGTGTATATATTCACTGTTACAGAATTGATTGAATGATACTTAGCAGTTATTTATTAGATAATGTAGGTTTCCATAGTTATCAGTCATAGTAGTGGAAAGTTTTTTTTCTCGATAGCAATGTGTGAGAGATTTTGAAAAGTACAAGAAAAAAAATCTCTCACACAGTGCTATACAGAAGAAAAACTTTTTATATTATTTATAGCTAAATAGCCCGGACAATTAGAACTTAAAAAATATAGTAAATATAATTTTTATGAAATGGATATCATTATGAATTCATTTTAAATTTTTATCAGTAAAAATAAGTGAGGTGTCCATTTTTAAAATTAAAATGATTAATAATTTATGTTAATTTTTTTTATAAAATATAAACTATTATAAATTTTTAATCATTTTTAAGAACATAAAAATTATATTCACTTTTCAATATAAATGTTTTATTATTTAGATTTTTTAAATTTATTTTCTGTATAATTCAGTAAGTTTTATTTTGAGTTAAAATTGTAATTTTGAAAAAACAAAATTGTTATTCTTATGTAAAAAGATTTTACACTTTGGAATACTCTTATTTCATTATAATGGGATTATGTAATGTTAACATTCAATATTTGAGGGTTTATCAATCTCTACCTTAGTTTAAGTTAAAAATATTGATTTTCCCTCCAATTTTAAATAAAGTCATAAGAGAGAAATTTAATATAAACTAATTTAACCTAAATTTACACCATAAAAATCATACATAGAAAAATTTAATATGAACTAATTTAACCTAAACTTATATGTTATTTTTTTTTAATGAAATATAAATTAGTATAACCCCCTTAGATCCCTAGTATAAAAACATAGTAAATATAATTAACTATGTAATAAAATATAAATTAGTATAAAAATATAGTAAATATAATTGTTATGAAATGGATATCATTATGAATTTATTTTAAATTTTGTTCAGGAAAAATATGTGAGGTGTACATTTTTAATGGCTTAAGAACTTAAATTAAAATGATTAATAATTTGTGGTAATTTTTTTTATAAAATACAAATTATTATGAATTTTTAATAATTTTTAAGACCATAAAAAATATATTCACTTTTCAATATAAATGTTTTAATATTTAGATTTTCCAAATTTGTTTTTATTTTTATTTTTTATAATTCAGATAATTTTTTCTTGGGTTAAAATTGTAATTTGAAAAAATAAAATTGTCACTCTTATGTCAAAAAGGTTTTAACATTTTGGAATACTCCTATTTCATTACAATGAAATTATGTAATGTTAACATTCAATATTTGAGGATTTATCAATTTAAAATGATCCCTACCATAATTTAAGCTAAAAATATTGATTTTCCCTCCAATTTTAAATAAAGTTATCAAAAATAAATTTAATATAAATCAATTTAACTTAGATTTACACCATGATCTCTCACACAGTGCTATACAGAAGAAAAACTTTTTATATTATTTATAGCTAAATAGCCCGGACAATTAGAACTTTAAAAATATAAATATAGTAAATATAATTTTTATGAAATGGATATCATTATGAATTTATTTTAAAATTTGATCAAGAAAAATAAGTGAGGTGTCCATTTTTAATGATTTAAGAACTTAAATTAAAATGATTAATAATTTATGTTAATTTTTTTTATAAAATATAAACTATTATAAATTTTTAATCATTTTTAAGAACATAAAAATATATAAATGTTTTAATATTTAGATTTTCCAAATTTATTTTCTATATAATTCAGTAAGTTTTATTTTGGGTTAAAATTTTAATTTTGAAAAAACAAAATTGTTATTTGTATGTTAAAAAGGTTTTACACTTTGGAATACTCTTATTTCATTACAATGAGATTATGTAATGTTAACATTCAATATTTGAGGGTTTATCAATTTAAAATGATCTCTACCTTAGTTTAAGTTAAAAATATTGATTTCCCCTCCAATTTTAAATAAAGTCATAAGAGAGAAATTTAATATAAACTAATTTAACCTAAATTTACACCATAAAAATCATACATAGAAAAATTTAAAATGAACTAATTTAACCTAAACTTATATGTTAATTTTTTTTAATGAAATATAAATTAGTATAACCCCCTTAGATCCCTAGTATAAAAACATAGTAAATATAATTAACTATGTAATGAAATATAAATTAGTATAAAAATATAGTAAATATAATTATTATAAAATGGATATCATTATGAATTTATTTTAAATTTTACTCAGGAAAAATATGTGAGGTGTACATTTTTAATGGCTTAAGAACTTAAATTAAAATGATTAGTAATTTGTGTTAATTTTTTTATAAAATACAAATTATTATGAACTTTTAATAATTTTTAAGACCATAAAAAATATATTCACTTTTCAATATAACTAACTGTTTTAGTATTTAGATTTTTCAAATTTGTTTTTATTTTTATTTTTTATAATTCAGTTAGTTTTTTTGAGGTTAAAATTGTAATTTGAAAAAATAAAATTGTCATTCTTATGTCAAAAAGGTTTTAACACTTTGAAATACTCATATTTCATTACAATGAGATTGTGTAATGTTAACATTCAATATTTGAAGATTTATCAATTTAAAATGATCCCTACCATAGTTTAAGCTAAAAATATTGATTTTCCCTCCAATTTTAAATAAAGTTATCAAAAATAAATTTAATATAAACTAATTTAACTTAAATTTACACCATAAAAATATTACATATAGAAATTTAATATAAACTAACTAATTTAACCTAATCTTATATGTTAATTATTTTTAATGAAATATAAATTAGTATAACTTCATTTTAATTTTTAATTTTATTAAAAAAACAATTATAAATTTATAAATCTTAAAAAATTTAAAATTCAAATAATTTATATTAATATTTTTTTTCTATAATTATGTAAAAATTTTCAAATTACATTAATTATTAAAAAAAATATTAATTTTCAAATTACATTAATTATTAAAAAATATTTTAAAATAAAATATTATATATATATATATATATATATATATATATATATATATGAACAATTTTTTTTTTTTATTTTTTTTAAAATTGATATACAATTATATCAATTATTAAAAAAAATAGTTTTTCATTGTTTACACACAACATAAAAAAATATATCGTTTTCTAAATTACGTAACACCAAATATATATAAAGCATAACATATATAAAGTATCAAATGTGACCAAAACTAAAAATATAGTACAAAATTATATCAACTATTAAAAAAATAGTTTTTCATTTGTTTACACAAAACATCAATAATATATCCTTTTCTAAATTACGTAACACCAATTATATATAAAGCATAACATATATAAATATTGGTATAAAGCTATCAAGATTTTCAAATAAATTTGCATATTAATTTTTTTTTTTTAATTTTTTAAATATTTAATATATTTAAAATTAAAATAAATTTGCACTAATTTATGAAATCAATCCTATAAAATAAATTTACCCTAATTTATTTCAATATAATATGAAATCAATCCTATTAGACATTGTTTTAGTTTAGCAATAAATAATGAAAAATACACAAGTTTGAAAACAATCACAAGTAAAAGAAAGAAACACACAACTTAGAAGAATCATAAATAGTGAAAAAGAGTACATGGAATTGCTTATTAAACTCTTATATTCGAACTTGTAAAGAGTATATAAAAACTTTTTTTTTCGCTTGTGCCCTAAACATACTCTATAAAGTTCGATTAAAAAAAAATTGCTTTTACTAGTTTACTTTATCCAAGGCAATTATTACCATATCCACGATGTAAAGGTAAGCAATTATTACCTTATCCATGATGTAAATGTAATTGATTTTCTAATAACTAATATGAGGAAACAATCGTCCAACTCTAACTCCATGTCATCTTATGTGATACACAAATGTCTTTACATCCTTCTAGGAAGATCTAGAAGGCATTCCTTAGACTTTCGAGTATATGATAGTTATCCCCCTTTTGCTTGAAGTAATTCACACATTTAAAGGGTTACTTCCATAGCCTCTCTTTAACATCCATTCTTTGTTTTAAGCATTCACTAATTAAAATGTTGCTCTTTCAAATCAATCTCATGTAAAATCATTATAAGCAAATTAACATTTTACCTTTGTATACACAATCACACATGACAAATAAAAAAATATCATAATTACATATGTTAAATTATAAAGATCATAATGCATGTATCTACGTGTACACATACAAAATCTTGAGGGTTAGTTAAAATGACTTGACTTGCCATACTTAAACTATATTATAAATTGAGATCATGAATTCTCTGGGGTCTCTCAAGGTTATGTGTAAATGTTGTCTTCTAACAAAATATATTTCAAGAATTATTCACATAATATGAGGGAGTGTCAAAAGGGTTTATATATAGGTTTAATGTTTAAAAGTATGAATATTCTCCTCGAAGGTCATAAGTTTAAAATTAGAAGGGGGTTGGGCATATACACCTACATAGACTAAGCAATCAAATCACTACATAGAGGGGTCCTTTGTCCCATTGTTATCATCTAAAAATTGTTCACTTGTGACATCTCCACAAGTTTGTGGAAGTACGCCATCAAACAACATGTTTACCACCCATTCCACCACATTTTCCACCTCCACTAGAGTTCTAGAAACTTTTGAGACAAACTTGAATTTTGACTCATTAGGTCTAGTACATAAAGCGACTTTTGGTGACATTCAGTGTAGGACCATCACTAATAAATTGACTTTTGATGATGAACATGTTGACGGGTCCAAATGGTCTATCAAGCAGGTAAGGGAGAATGCCCAATGACAGGTCCCAACTAGACCTACTCTCATTTGGGCTGGCATTTCCGACCAGTATGTGGGCCTGATTTCTACTCTAAAACATTTTCAATTATGAATATGAGAACAAAATGTTCTTAGATGAATGAAAATCTAAACTAAATGCTTAACTATATTGTTATCTAAAACTATGCTAACCTATTCTATGACAACTTATTTTATCCTAACCTATCATATCCTCATCACAAGCAAACTTAAACCATAAGCAAAGTAAAAAATGATATCACCAGCGACATAAATAATTCATATATGTTAGTAATAAGTGAAAAAAATAATGATATAGAAACATTAACAATGTTAGGGACCTAACCTCCCTAACCCCTCACGTAGGTAGAATAATATATTTCCATGTAATAAAGGTCAATATTAATAAGGCCTATCAATAAGGAAGAGTAAGTCAAATGTAAGAAGACCTAATAGAAGCTTTCGCTTCTAGAAGGATCTTCCTCTAGATTATTCCTTTGGATAGACATATTTAGTATAAATAAGAGTAGAGGGTATGAGAAGTTTTGCCTTGGATTATTGTAATAGAGTTCTGCTCTGCTGGAGGTTTCCCCCTCGAAGAGGTAAGTGAACATTGCTATCATTAATCAAGGTGCTCTTTCTGGTATTATTCTGGTATTGTTCTGGTTATATCATTGTTGTTCTACCATTTCTAGCTAAAATATTTATGTTATGCATACTATTTTATATTTGGAATGCTACAAACAATTAGTTGTAGATTATATCCATAGCATTATTTTTGTACTCATAAGGAAACAAGTGACAGCATAAGCATCAAGAACATAGTGAAGAACTAATTCATACAACATAGTTTTGTAACATTTAAGCAGAAGACAAATACATAAAGAGAAATCTCATACACATTTGTCTAAACCACAAATCCCAAAATTTGGCTCTTGCTCTCTATCATTAAGCAGTGATAGTATTGTTTCTAACATACAATGGGAAAAAGTCTTTGTTCTATGTTCTGAGCTCTCTTTTATAGGAGCAAGAGAGTCTATTCAGTTACAATTGACTCTTCAACTTCCATCTAAGGCGATTCATATTACATTTAGAGTTTAATAAAAAAATCTAAGAAAATGAAAAATTGAAATGACACATCGAATTAGGTGATTGGCTGCTTAGATGCCTTCTTTTCCATGTAGGCAGTCCATATCCTGAATTTTTGGTGGATTTCCTCTAATCTTTCCAACTTTATTTTTTCCAATTGGAGTTCTCCATCATAG
>SNQJ01S0157671.1:0-22112 GCA_010110895.2 Picea sitchensis
TTCAGGGCATTATATGGCTACGATTCACTCACCTTCATGGAAGTTGTGCTTGGGGACAACATGGCTCCTATGGCTAAGGATTGGGTCCAAGAAAGTCAAGAAATTCTTAGAGAGATTAAGGACCATTTGTAGAGGGCTCAAAACCAACAAAAGATCTATGCAGATAAAAACAGGGTAGAGCGCAGCTTTGAGGTGGGAGACTTGGTCTATTTGAGGTTATATCCATATTGCCAGACATCAATCAAGAAAAATGGTGTGAAAAAACTCAAGCCTCGTTTCTCTAGTCCATACAAGGTGAGTAGAAGAATTGGGGAAGTAACATATGAGATTGAGTTTCCATCAGGGAGCAAAATCCATAATGTATTCCACGTGTCATGCTTGAAGAAAGCATTGGGTCAACAGGTAACAGTTACAGAGGAGCTACCACCACTCGATGAGGAGGGCCAATTGATTTTAATTCCTGAAGATGTCTTGGAGGTCAAGGAGAAAAGGTTGAGAAACAGGAGTATCAAGGAGTATTTGATTAAATGGAAGAATCTTCCAATTGAGGATGCTTCTTGGGAAGGTGAATAGGTCTTGCATCACATTGATTCAGAATTTCTTGTGGGCAAGCAATTTCATGCAGGGGAGACTGTAAGATCCCCTTCCATATGACCAAGGATATGGAGGACTTAGTAGCCTATTTGTTCCCCCTAGGCTATATTCTCACTAAAAAGGGGACTTAGGTGGCCAAATTATGTCATTGAAGATGCTAAAGTCAAATTATTAAAGTGGCATTGGCTAATAAGGAAATATAAGCTAGTTGGCTAATATGAGATAAGTGAAGAAAAAGACCTTAGAAAGCCAATTAATAATTTAAGTGAGAATTAGAATGTTGGATTATAAAAGAGGAGGAGGGCACCTCACTTCCTCATTCTTGATCATTTTCCTATTGCAACTTTGATCTCTGGCAGCTTGAGTGTTTTGAGTGTTTTGAGGGTTTTGACTAGAAAAACCCTGGAGATCAACACAGAGGTGAAAGATCCATCCTTTACTGGTCCAAGCTTGTCCAAGGTGGTGAAATATTCCTCTCACCATTCTATCCAATTCAGAATCTCTCAGCTATCAGTTAGGCAAAAGGGCGCACCATTGAGGGGTTTCTATAGAGAGGGGCGCACTATCCAATAGGAAGGAGTTCGATTTGGCTTCTAGAAGTGGGATCTTGAGGAGATCTAGAGTTGGAGGCATTGGCCATCCCTGGAGCGACCTTTATTGACATTCTTTGGGAGTTTCCCTCTCCATATTTATTTATTCTCAGATCTAGGCTTGTTTACTGAGGAAGGGCGCACTTGGAATTAGAGATTCAGTGCTTTGGACGTTAGATATGCATATACATCCAAGGAAAGTCATCAAATGTGATAGCCATCCTCTGTTCTTCAGGATATCATCATCATTTAGGAGTTTGGAGGCCAAATCTAGTGAAGCCGAATTTCCAAGGGAAGTTCTAGCTAGAAAAGGGCGCAACTCAGCTAGAAGAAATAGCAGTTACCAGAAGGGAAAGGGATTGATCTTCTAGATCTTTTGCATGCAACTAGTAGAGGCTTGGGGGAAGCCAATATCTCTCTTCTATTGTATCTTGGAGGTTCTATCAACTACATCTTCCATTTTCTTATATATTTCCAGATCTGCTCTTCTCTTGTATTGAGGTCAACTATATATATTAAATAAAATACAGATCTGAGTTTGTGGCTATTCTTGTTGTTGTTTCTATGTGTTTTATTATTGTTTAAAGCTCAAGTCTATCATTGCAAACCATTTGTGTTATCAAACCAAACAATAAACACAAACACAAACACAAGCTCAATAAGCTACAGGTGTGAATTGTTTGACAAAACTCTCCAACTAGAAAAACATTAAAACTGAAATTTTTTACAAAGATCCACTTGGGGAGCTTACATTTGCTGTTGTCTTAAGGTCTGATTTTCTGCAAAAAGTGACAAAAAACAGCGGCTGATATGTCTTGGACAACGTGTTAAAAATTCCTAAGATGTGGGGGAAAAGATAGTTTTATAACTTGGAGGGATTCCTGCACAGTTAACACAAGAAAAATAGAATAAAGAAGGAAATAAACTACTCAAAAGATAGATCAATATCACAATGAATGGGATGAACTACTTAATCGATTTGCAAGAATTAAACAAACACCAACAAGAAGGAAGACTTGAAACAAACAAAAAACTTCTTTATTATAGGCCTTCCAAAGGGTTGATTGCACCACAATAAACAAGTCCATAACTGGTACAATGATCACTCTTGCTCAAAGAGAGAGTAGCTAGACTAGAGAGAATAAGGGAGAAGAAAGAGAGGTAGTATGTTCTGCTGCCACCAAAATTCAACTGTAATAATGTGTGACTAACTCCAATATATAGCAATGGGGATGCACTTCACCAGGAGGAACCAATGAGGGCGCATAAGGGAAGTAAAAATGGAAAGTATGTGCATGAGTGAAGTAAGTAGAAGTGAAGAGGAGTAAACAATGTGCATGGGAGGACAAACACATGAGTTAATGTGCATGTGTGAGGGTTAAAAAGGGAAGAATGTGTAGTTAAAGAGGGAAGAGGGAGTAATGTGCCCTAAAATTTAGGAGGAGAGGCACATGGGAGGAAAATAATACGTGAGGGAGAAAAAATAACACGCATGGGAGAGAGATACATAAGCAGAAAGGGAATGTGGCACATGAATTAAGAGGATCCGTGCATTAAATGAGTAAAGAGTGAAGTAAATGAGGTGGTGGTGAGTAAAAATAGGGAGTTAAGGGGATAATTAAATAGGGAAAATGCACTAGGAAATAGGAGTTAGGAAAATAAATTAATACGCTAGGTATATAGGGAATAAGGAGGAGAATAGGGATAATTTTGCTAAAGAATAGGAATTTAGAAAGGGAGGTGCATTAAAGCTAAAAAATAGGGAAAAGGGAGACTCATTAAGATAGTGAGATAGAAATTAGGGAGAGTGAGGAGTTAGGCTAAGAAATAGGGAGAGAAAAAGGTGGAAGCTAGAAAATAGGAAAAATGGAGGCTCATTTAGGACAATGAGATAAAAAATAGGGAGAGAGAGGAATTAGGCTAAAAATAGGGAAAAGGGAGGTGCATTAGTGCTAGAAAATAGGGAAAAAAGGAATGCTATAAATTAGGGAAAATGGAGGCGCATTAATGCTAGAAAATAGGGAATTATGGCGCATGTGTGAGGATAAAGGGAATTAAATACATGAAAAGTGAAATAATGATGAGTGAAGTGAAGGATAAGTGATTTAAGGTTTAATCAATTAATTGACTTGCCACCTTATCCACACGTCCTTCATTTAATTAATAAACTAACTTTCAATGCTTTTAACCTTGGAAAGTGCACCCCCTCATTAATTACTCCTAGCTTCCACATGTCACACTACATCACTGCCAAATGTTTGAATCTGACCCTACCACTCGTCACCTTAGGATCCAACCACCCATGCTATAAATCAAAACTGCTAAAAATAGGGTTCATCTCCTAAAACATAGGAAATTGTCAAAAACATCCAGGATGACTAGGAGAACACTGCCATCTGTCAAATGTCCAAAAATAGACATTGTTAAAAATAGAATATCACCGCATGTCAATTATATCATACTCATCGGATTCAACTTTCCGTGAGGATTCCAAATATGCAATCAGAATTGACATGCAAGCCCTGGTGCTCCACCTGCTAAAAATAGTAAGTACTTGCATGTCGCTCGAAATAGGCTCATCGAATTCAATTTTCTATAAGGAACCAGGATATATGCTCGAAATCATCATCTGACCCCCTAATCTCCACTTGTTAAAAATAGAAAGTACTTGCAAGTCATCCTGGAAAAGGTCGAATAGACTCAGAATGTCTCAGGGATCAATATTGTACGCTTAGAATCTTGATCTGAGGCCTAGAGATCAATCTACTAAAAATAGAAAGTACTTGCATGATCCCCGAAAAAATTCCATCGTGATCAGTACCATGCAAGGACCAACATTGTATGCTCAAAATTGTCAAATGAGTCTCCAGTCAATGTCTCCTAAAAAGTAGGGTCACCTACTATATATAGAAATCTTTCTCAAATCTCGTGAAATTGTGCTAGCTCTAACTCTGAAACAAAAACAACCATATACCAATCATGTACCTGTCTCTGATGGGAACCAACCTTTGGCTCATACAAGTTCTAAAACTCTGGGAGAATCTATGAATGCCAACCTAAGTAGTGTACATTGACTCTTAACCCTCGGGATTTTCAAGGGTGAATATCCAGGGGTTAACAAGACCATGATCTAGCTTATAGATCTAGAGGCATTTGGTTGAGTACCTCTTCCTAATATACAAACAGTATGATATTTATCTCTGCACCGAGGTCTACTACCATGCCATCTATTGGTTGGCCAGAAATGTGAGCTTGTACTTGTAGGTCCTTCTGAAAGAACAAATTCACCTTTCACACCCTCACTGCGTTGAGTCCTGAATCTTCTTTGCCAACAATCAACGGACATCCAAAGACCTGATAGATCTTGTGCAAACATTTCTTATCTTGTACTAACACTTAAAGTTGAGCTTGTTACCCCTCACATATTGTATGAGGACTAAAATTGTGATTTTAGTCACATAATGAGATTTTCAAGATGGCATATATGGAGCATTTGATGGACTTTTCGTACAAACCTTCATGGATTTTCTTCCATTCATGAGAATTTTGGCTTACAGTAATATGCTTGGAGATGCTACTTTTATTTGATTGGGTTGGTGTTTTGGTGGAGGAAACTTACTTTTCTCCTTGGTGAATTGTCATGGTCATGGCCCATCCATTGGTATTCTTCATGTTGCATGCATTTCATAGTTGAATGATCTCTACAATGAATATTTTGATGAATTTCATGGATTCCTTTCTTTGGTTAAGGAACTCCCTAGATCACATGGGCTTGCTTAGCATTGTGGTATCGTTTTTGGTATATCTGCTCATCATTTCTAGAGAATGCTCCACTAATACACATTGTTCTATGGTGATATCGCCCTTGCATTGATATTGTATAATGAGATGTGGCTCTTTTGGAGAAACCCCCTAAGTCACATGGGCATGATTGGCATAATGACGGTATATTTAGCATATGCACACTTCATTTGGAGTAAGAACTCCACCTTTTCACTTTGTCTTAGGATTGATCTAGCCCTCACATTGGCTAGGAATTCATGATATTGGATGGTACATGGATACATTGGATGGATGACCTAGTGCTTATGGAATGGTTTGGCAGGAGGATGAGATCTTGGCATGATGGACTTCTTGTTTGAGGAGAGTGCTCTTCTTGTACACTTATTTTTAGATGGTTTTTATCCCTCTCAACAACTATGTTTGACACGGTGTAGCATGGTTTGAGCCTCATTGTGTGGACTCTTGGCACATGGATCAAGTTGAAGTACCATTCTTAGTGGAGTGATCCATTGATTCCCTCTTATTTGCAAATATATTGAGGAATGCTCACATGACTTTGCTTTCTTTCTAGGGCTTTATCCCTCTCAACAACTATGTTTGACACAATGTAGCATGGTTTGAGCCTCATTGTGTGGACTCTTGGCACATGGATCGAGTTGAAGTACCATTCTTAGTGGAGTGCTCCATTGATTCCCTCTTATTTGCAAATATATTGAGGAATGCTCACATGATTTTTCTTGCTTTCTAGGGATGTCCCCTTGCTTTATGGATCTATTGGATTAATATGGTAATCTTGCACATGGATCTATGCCTTGGCACACATGTTGAGGTCACCCTATGTTTGAGGAGTTGTTATAACAACTAATGGATCGTTGCTTGCACACTTATACATGAGATCCACCTTTGGAGGAATTTTGGAGGGGCGTCTTAACTCATGAGTATATATATTTTGATAGAGTACCCAAATTGTTTCCAAATCAATGTCGATAGATGAAAAATGGCTACGATATTTCCAAATTGTGGTCATAATAAAAATTCCATAAAATATTGAGCAAGTTATGGTCATTAAAAATATGCCAAGTTAAAATCTTTGCCACATTTTGACCAAATTTTTGAGGAACACCCACCTTTGTTACTTGAACGTTTTGGTTATTTGGAAAGAGTGAAATTAATCTATGCAGATGGTGGAGGACTCCTTGTAGATAGAGCAAAGCTTTGCTTATTTTCAAGTTATCTTTGAAGGAGATGTCCAGCTTTAGAGGATACACATGGCATACCCACTCATTATTTTATAATTGTTTGACTTTTCACATGAGCTGGTTATGATCCAACATTAATTTATTAATTTCCCTTGGAGAAAAGCATTGATCTAAAACTACCATCGTATTTTATTGATTTTCCTTGGAAAATGAGACAAATCTAGAAGTTGTTAATGTAATTTATTGTTTTCCTTGGAGAGATTAGTAGATCTAGGAAAACAAATCACATTTTATTGTAAGGAGATGGAACTACAAACCTATAAAAGGACTATCTCTCTCCATCATTTGTCAAGGTTGGATTTTTTAGGAGACTCTCCTCTTGGAGCTCTATTGAATATCTAATGGAAATCTTTTGGAGATTATTGGGTTATTTCTTTTATATGTGAAGTTAATATTTGCCATCTCCAATTGTTGTTGATGTATGTTAGGGATCACTTGTTAAAAACATGCTTGTGAGGCCATGGGGAAGGGTATATCTACTATGTTGGAAGGGATTTATATGAGGAATTTTCCCTCTTTTTCCTTTTGTTGTTCTATTAATTAAAGTATTATCTTACTTCTATTAAATCGTTGTTGCTAGTCTAGTGCTTCATTGTAGGACACACCATCATAGCATAGTTTAAGTGTGGCACCTTTAGGGCCCTCCAAATTTTTTTCTACATCATTTAATAACAAGTTAAGGCTTATTGTGGCATGGCTCTATTTGACTTAACCATTCATAAACTTGCTCCCTTTAGTTTGACCTTTTGACTCCATTTTTCCTTATATTGGATAGGCACTAGTCTCTTTCCCTCTATCACTCCATTATTTTTACTATGCTACAAAAACAATGCTTTTGTAAGCTGTCTCTTCACATCACCTTGAGCCACATTGTCATATCCTTGGAAATCCTATTTAAGGATACCCCCCTTGTGTTGGAGAAGAGCCAACCAACCTAAAGCGAGAGAGGGAGTTACTAAGGTGACATTGGATAGCCCCTCTACATTTCCCTTGGTTTTTCACTTTGTGCTTGGGACTTTTACACATATAAGTGAGAGTTCGAGAGGTAGCAGAGCCAATCATGGTTTTCTCTTCCTTCTTAAAGGCCACACCTTTAAGTCGGAGTCCCACTGCATTGATCTTTGGGCTTGAAATCAATGGCTCCTTTCTAAGTCCTCCTAGGTCACTTCTAGTGTTCTTTGTCATTCAGAAAAATCGAGATCTTCCTTGTCCTCCTCAGGGATGGATTCTTCAACGGATTCCTACCTTGGAATCTTCGTCATAGAAATTAAATCCTCCTTATGTCCCATTAGCCACTTGGACCATTTCGCAATTTTTCATAGGTTGTCCTTGTTACAACAGACAATCCCAATTGTCATGCATGCATGGGCCATAGTATAAGTAGTGAAGAGACCCTGGAATACTAAATATATGTCAAATGTATGTCCCCAAATGCTGCAAGAGAAACATTTGTTAGTCTTCTTTCCCTTCCGTGTTGAGACTATTGAATCGGGCCCTTGAGCATGTGCTCAAAAAGCATTTTGGTCTTCAATAGATTTTGCTCATGGTGATGTCACTTGTGGCCACACTCATTTTATCCCCATTTTCTTCTGCAACTTTGACCTTGATTTCTTGGATTCTTTTCACAATTGATATAACATCCCAAGTATCATGCTCACAAAAGAATATGTACTAGTTCTACTTGTGTGACTATCCATTACTTCTCTTTTCAAGTGGTGGTAGAACATTATGATGGGTGTCATATTTCCCCACCTTCAAGTCATGTATTTAGGCCTCATTTGTTTTCTTTGTGTTCCCTTCCTCCTTGGATTGTAGTTTTCCTTGTGTGATCAACTTAGCTTCCTCTAGCTCCATAGCAATGTCTGCTATTGCACAATACATTTGTGGATTCTGTAGCAAACTTGTGTTTGAAGGTTTGTCCAAAGCCCCAAGATAAACCAATTTATTTGAACTAGTTCATGAAGTGGATACTTCAAATTAACGGAAAAATCACTTCAACCATAGATCATAACCCTGAATGGATTCACCCTTTCTCTCACAGATTGCCCATAGCTTCATGAGTGCTATGGCTTGGTTTTGGGATATCGATACTCATCCCAAAATTTACAGACCACATTGTCCCATCCTTTGAAAGTGTTTTGTTTGTTGGCTCTGTAGTACCACTACAATTTCGTACCATGTAGAGTTCCTTTGAGTTGACTCCATTTGGTCAGCGTGTCCATGTCCCACTCACCCTCCTAGTGGGTCCTCAAAGTGAATAAGTGGTCCAAAGCGCTCCCAATGCCACCAAAATTTGGCAATTTGGACATGTCGAGTTTGTTCTCGTCCTAATAGATCATTTGTCACTCTTGTTCGACACCAAATAGATCCATACACAGTTCTCAAAACATGGTTTGCTAACCTTTTGCATGTTTCTTCTTCTTGAGCAACTTTGAAGATTTGTTGGACCGCTTTGGTGGCTTTTCATTCACATTCTCCTCTTCAGACACCCGAGGTTGCTCGTCTTCGGTTTTGTTTTGTAGAGTAACCTCCTCCTCCCGAGTTACCTTGGACACGACAAATTTCTTTTTGTAGGCCATCATGTAAACAATAGTTTTCGAGTCTATTGCTAGGCTTGCCCCCCAAAACTCTGGCTAAGGTTCACTAGTGGTATTTCTTCTGGCTTCGAAATTTGTTTGAGGTTGGAATGCCCCTCAAATGTTGAGTCCAAAATTGGTTCAACCTACAAAACAGTTAAACAAGTCCCTATCTTGACGATATTCTAGATAACTCACTCTATTCTTAACACACATGTACAGAAATATCGAGCTAAGTTATCAAATCAATACTTTGTTTCCATTAATATGGTTAACGAACACTATTCAAAGAAGCAGGATAACATATAGCAAAGCGTATATCTAAACAATGAAAGAGTTTATCTCAAGATAATGCCATGAAAATCATCCATGAACACTGAAAAATTAGGTGGAAAACAACCGGCAGAATGTGAGGAAAACTCATGACCTAAGAGGAAGAGCAACTTTATTGCCAGTTTATAGAGCGAAATTCAAAGCATACACCCAATAAATTACAACCTTTTCTGAGTCTTAACAGATATCTTTTATACCCTAGATAATTGAGAGCATCAAATTTTGATAAGTACCCCTAAGCTTGTCAATTGATATGGCCAAAATTGATCATTTAATCAGCAATTGCAAAATTATGCATGATAAATGTAGTATTTATTACAAAAATTGAGATATGTTTACACTCACTAGAGGCCTCAATTATTCTGGTGATACATTCAAACTACTTGATTTAATGTACCGTGCAACATACTGGTTTTGGTCAGCTATGGACATTGCACTAACTTCTTTTAACTGGGAGAAGAGTGCATAAAATTCTCATTTCTCCCTTATTTTCAGATTTAATGTTTTAGTACATAACATAAATCCATAAATAACACAGTATTTCATGCATCATGTGAAATGGAAAATTGAATGGCATGTAATCAATGAAATTTAAATGAATTGAAAAAGCTACGGAAATAAATCACTTGAAACTTCAAACGTAAATACAGCACATGAAAGCATAGAGATCTACGAAGGGAAGGGAGCGGACCTTGTTAAACAAGGGATCGTGGAGAATGTCGAGGCCGCGCCTGTGGACAATAGTGGGGCGAGTGGCCTCGGTTATCACAAGACACTTTTCTTGATCTGAACTCATGTTTGCTGAACAAATTCAGTCCAGTTGAATGAATCAGAGATTGATCCGAGGGACTAATAGAGAATGCAGAGTTCCTAATATTTTCCACGTTCACCGCCTCTGCAGAGTTCCTAATATTTTCCACGTTCACCGCCTCATGTCACGTCAATGTCACCCAGGAAATAATTAAAAAATCAATGACAATGATTTGCCACGATCACACTGTAATCACCACACATCACTCAATGCCACTTACAAAAAATAAAACCACACATCACTCAATGCCACTTACAAAAAATAAAATGAATGAATGATAATGGATCCAAATGAGTATAACAATGAAAGATGTGACTTCTGGTTTCAGCTTTTTGTGTTTTTCACTAATCAGGCTACCGACATCGGCGCGAATGCTTACAGCAGAACGTTTGAATATAGAGTAAGCTTTTAAAAAATAATAGAGTTTTCAATTAATTAAATAAGGTAGAGCTTTCAATTAATTAAATAAGGTGTACAAACTCAGGTGAGATGGGTGCGCAAGTTACCGAATAAAGTTTTAATTAATTATTTTTTAAATATATAATAAAGTTTTAGTTAATCATTTTTTATTAATAAACTAAAATACATAATAGGGTTTTCATCCGTCAATTTTTTTATTGATAAAGTATAATTCTGTTGAAAATTTAGAGGTTAAGTATATTGTTGAAATTATTAATTTGGAGGTAAATATAATTTAGGGTTATTTTATTATAAGAAGATAACGTGTAATTATTTAAATTAATTCATTAAAATTATATTGATTTATTGAAGTATAGTTTAATTTAAATGAATTAGAAATGTTGATGTAAAACATACAAATGATTTTTTAAGCTTTTAAGGAGTAGAGGTTCTTGCACACCCTTATCAAGAGTTATCTACCTTTGTTGTTGTCATGTGTCACATAATCTAGATGTATCTTGCATTTAGTTCATTGTCAATATTGTGACCTTTCCTTCTAAGGAGGTAGGGGTTTCATAATCGTTATTTTGTTGTAATGGTTTTGTTGAATAATGGCACTCAAGAAGATTTACAAATTTGTCTGGAAGGTGTTCCACAAGATAAAGTTCACATACCTCATGTTAATTTTTTTGAAGCTTAAGATGCTTGTCAAAAATATTGTGTGTATGCACTAATTGGATACTTTGTTGGTTTTATTTCATTAGAGAACGTGAATCAAACTTAGATTTGTGATGTCGAGAGCTGTATAGTTGGCATATTGTTATCAATATTAAAAACTTGACCAAGGGTTTCTTCATTTTTCACTTTAAAGATCTTGGTAGTTGCATTGTTATCATGCGGCATGGTCCTTGCTTACATAGGAACACCTTGGTGATCTTCACTCATTCGTCTAGAGGTTTATTTGCTAAGAATTTAGGTCAAATCCACTAACCTATCTAGATTGAAATCCCTACACTCCCTCCTTGGTTTTGGTGCTTTTTGGAGTGCATCGACTAAACCTATGTCAAGTTCATCTACCATGATCCTAACATGACCTTTCTACAATGTTCGATGACCTTAAGGAGTCAATTGATATATAAGTCGGCATTAAGATAATTCACCAAACAATGAGCTATCTTAATATGTCGAATATAGTTTTATATGACAAATCCTTTACCATTTAATTAAGGATTGTTCTTTTTGTTGAAGTTATGTTACCTAATCTTGACTTGTATCGTAATGTGTTAGTGGGCACCCTTGTAGTTCTAGTGGACTACATTTATACACCTTTTGGAGTTTGCTCGTGACAACACTTGGTATTAGTTAGGATCCATGACAGTGAGACCCTAACTTTTATTTATAAGAGACTAAAACTTATTGGTACATAAGCAAGTCGAGAAAACATAAGGTATTGCAAGTCCTAAATGGACTAATCCCTCTTTGTCAATTTTTAAACTAGGAAATCATAATCATGCTTCAATTCCTAGTACTTGATAAAGAGACAAACAATATCATTCTAAAGGATCACAACCTTCTCACAAGTTGGGTAACTAGTAATGCATTAACCTCTTCATGAAGTCATATATTGGTTTTCCGCAATGAAAGGTTTTGCTCTCGAAAACTAGAAGTGTCATTTTGTAGAGAAGTAACTTCATCATGAAGTTGGGTGTTAAAGCCTTGTAGAGAAATAAGTTGTCCATGATATACAAGTATTAGTAATTTGCAATTGAGCAATAGTATCATGTTAGTTCAAGGTCACATTTGCAAACAACTTCATTTCAAGTTGAGAAACTTTCCTATTAAGTCTTAATGGCAACAATGTCCCACACAAAAGCAACTTGGTCTAATCAAAAAGAAAAAATATTAAACATTATAAGTCGTTAATAAAAAGTAAAAAATATCAACACCTAACTAAAAATTAAGAGAGATTTTTATGGTTATGTCAAATTGTACCTACAAATTTTGGGCTAATATCATCTCTAGAAAATCTAAAGAATCATGTAATGTCAACATCAATCACTGGAACTCTTACCTTAACCAATCCATAATCACTCAATCTATGACTAAGTCGATTCACCATATGAATCTTATATTGATTTATGTTATTTCTCTATGTCTATTAATTGATTGTGTTTCCTTAACAGACTATGCATTCAAGAAAAGTACTCAGTGAAAGAAAAAAACAATCGCACATCCATAAGAACACAAAGATTTATTCTCAAGAAATCCATCTTGTGAAAAATCCAACTAGAAACAGTTTTCCTAACTCTTGTTTTCCCATCTAACTATGGATGGTATGTTGTACTAAAATTCAGATTTGTCCCAAATCTCTTAAACATTCCTCTCCAAAATTTCAAAGTAAACTTTGAATCTTTGTATAAAACAATTTCCTTAGGTAATCCATGCAACCTAGCAATTTTCTTCATGTAAATTTCTACAATATTTGCTTCCTAATGACTTAATTTCACTGGAATAAAATGAGGATCCTTTGTTAATCTATCCACCACTACCATTATTGAATCATGTTGCCTTGTTTTCTTGGGCAATTTAGTGATAAAATCATTGGTTACCACTTCCCATTTCCACTCTAGGATTGGTAATGGTTGTAGCAAACCGACAATAAAACTCTTGTCGTATCCGACTAATCCCATAAAATATTTGACTTCTGAAACATTCTTTGGTGTTGGCCATCCCCTAATGGATTCAATCTTCTCTGGATCTACTACTTTACCTTCCTCTAAAATGATGTGCCCCAAATAATGTATCTGCTCTAGGTAAAAAGAGCACTTGCATAGCTTGGCATACAATCGATGCTCCCTTAACACTTGCAACGCCATTCTCAAGTGTTGTTCATGTTCCTCCTTTGACTTGGAATAAATAAGTATGTCATACAAGAACACAATGACAAACTTATCCAGATAGTTTCTGAATATGCCATTCATTAAACACATAAAGACAATTGGTGCATTGGTCAGTCCAAATGAGACCACTACAAATTCATAATGCCCACACCTAGGTCTGAAAGTTGTCTTAATGATGTCTTCTTCTTTAATTCTCATCCGATGATATCTTGCTCTCATGTCTATCTTTGAAAATATCTTTGCTCATCTTAGTTAATCAAAGAGGTCATCAAATATGGGTAAAGGGTATTTATTCTTCACAATGGATTTATTCAGTTGTGTAAAGTCAATACATAGCCTCAATGTTCCATCCTTCTTTTTCACAAAGAGTATTGGTTCTCCCGAAGGTGAAACACTTGGGTGTATGTACACTTTCTTTAACAATTCTTCTAGCTTCATTTGTAATTCCTTTAATTTTGGTGTTCTCATTCTATAAGGATTATTTAATATTGGGGCATCTTCGAGTACTGAATGAATAGAGAAACATATATCCCTCTTCGGTGGCCATCCTAGTAGTTCTTTGAATATATCCTCAAATTCTTGCAATACTGAAAAATCTTCAAGGATTGGCCCTTTGGTCTTGTCTGGCTCCTCCACATGTGTTGCATACAATTGAAATCCTTTCATGAAACATCTCTTTGGCTATAAGGTTGAAATATTCCTTATAGAAATGGGTCTTGGAATTCATTGCACAATGCTCTACTTTCCTTCTTCATCAAGACATGTAAATGTCTTGTTATGGAAATCTAGGATAGCATGATGCTTGTCCAACCAGTCTATTCCAATTAGGATATCATAATATCCTAATGGTATGATATTCAAATCAACATTTTTATTCACTCCATTCGGATCTATTGGAAAACCTATGACAACCTAATTGACCCTTCTTTTGGTTCTAGTGGCTAGCTAAACCAACCATGACCTTTCAAGCTTACTTTTCATCAAATGAAATTTGTCCAGTACTTTAGAATCAATGTAACTATGGTGATCCGGATTATTTTTAAAATGAAATGAAGATGGAGATATAACAATGAAATATACAAAGATATTACAATAAACACAGAGATACAGTAATGCACAACTTTTATTAATGAGAGACTGTACAAAAACTGTAAAATTACAAAGTGAATGACTCGCTGGAATGGTGACATCTTATCTATGAGAAGATATGTGGTTGCTACGCTCATTCACAAGAATATGATGATGATTTACAATGACGCTCTAAAGGCCTTTTTAACATAAAGAAAATCCAAAACCCTAACCCTAGAAGATGAAACGCCAAAGGGTTTGTGGGCCCCGATGGGGGTAGTTGGTACGTCAACTTCTCAAGGGCGTAACTTTTGCATACGATCTCTGTTTGGGGCGCACAATAGCTTGTTTGAAAGGTCTATCTGAGTACTACACTTTTTTCCATCACACTCTAGCTAAATCCTAGAGTGTGACTATGGCGGGCCCAAAAAACACTACTTAGGGACTCAAAATGACCCCGAAAGTTTAGGACTCGAAAATCTGTAGAAAAATTGCCAAGGTGGAAACCCCTATTTTGAGCCAGTGGAAAAGGTGAGTGGCCACCGATTTCTACCTGGATCATATGGATTTATCTTGAATCAATTAAAATGTCATCATGTTATAATCTTACCTTCCACCTCAATCATATGAGACTAATGGTCTGCTTGTCGATCTTCTAAGGGGGCATATATCCTTGGAATATTTCTTCTTGTCAATGGTGGAGGATCATTGACTTTAGTTGAGTATGGTTGAGTTTTCTAACTATGATTGATTCTTTAATGTGGCTAAGTTTGGTTGATTTTGGTTGACGATCCTTACCTTGGTAAACTTTGGTTCAATGTGATGACTATCATTGCCCTTAATTAATTTTGGTTGACATTTTTAAGTACAATTTACTTTGTTCAAGCTTAGTCCACTTGGTAGACTATGATTGATCTTGATGACGAAGGTTGACTTTCTTATATTCTCGTTTCATGTGGATGACTTGTCTAAGTGTGGTTGAGTTTAACTATGGCTAATTTTGGTTGGCTATCGTTGATTATGATTGACATTTATTGACTTAGTTGCTTGGCATTGATCTGGTTGGCTATGCTGGACCTTAGTTGATTTTGATTAACCATAGTCGAATGCAGTTGAAAATGTTGACTTTAATCTATTCAATTGATTATGGTAAACTTTGGTTGATTGTGGTTGATTTGGATGACTATGGTTGACCATGGTGGACTTTAGTTTACTATGTTTGATTATGGTTAACAATGGTTGAATTTGGTTAAAATTGGTTGACTTCGTTGACTAGGGTTGATTGTGGTTGACTATGGTTCTGAACATTGGTTGACTTTACTACTTGCGATTGAGTATAGTTGAATCAATTGGCTATGGTGGACCATGGTTGAATGTTGAATTTAGCTAAATTTTGTTGATTATGGTTTCCATTGATTGAGTGTTTTTGATGTAGCTCATTGTGATTGAGAATGGTTGACTATGGTTGACTTCATTGATTATGGTTGAAACATAATTTAGTAGTCCTTGTAATAAATAATCTTCATTATTATGGTTGACTTTTGTTAACTATGGTTGACTTTTGTTAACTATGGTTTACTTTGGTTGAGTGTTGCTTACTTGGCTAACTATGGTTGACAATGGTAGATTGTGGCTGACTTGGCTAATTATGGTTGAATATGTTAACTATGGTAGAGATTTGTTCTCAGTAATAACTTAATTATGATTGATTATGGTTAAATTCAATGGTATATCACATTTAAACATTTCAAAAGTAATAATCTAAAATTTCATGTTTAAAGTTGATAATTAAATGTTATATCGATGTATTACATTTTATAACTAATAATTTAAGAAATTGACTTCAATGTTACTTGATATTACAATGATTCAAAACTAATAAGATAGTTTACCTCAATTTTATATCACATCATGACATTTCTAAAAAAATAATTTAAGAGATTATGTTTGAGGTTGAAGATATGCTTAACTTGAATATCACGTAAAATTGAGATATTTAAAAGAAACATACTTTAAGATGTTGACTTCAATATTATGTCACATTTAGTCATTTCAAAATTATTATACCTTAAATATTATAAAACACTACTATATATACTTTATATTGATATTATAAATTAAAATATTAGTTTATTATTTAAAGGAATAATATATTAAAAAGATTAATAAATTATATTAAATTATAATATTTAAAAGTTAATATTTTTTTCAATAAAAAATGTACATCATTGAAATACATGAAATTGAGTTTTTAAAATGTAAAATTATTTGACAAATTTGAATATAATAATAATAACAATAATAATCTATGGGGTGGCAGGTGTGGGGGAGTCTTCTTGATTTCGGAGGAAATATTATAGCCTCTTATGCTTGGGGACTTGGGATGGCTTCAAAAAATGTTGTTAAAGCTTATGCATTGTTATCCCCATTTTGTGGACAACTAAGGAGATTATGTCTTGAGGCCCTCATGTTGTAGATATGGAGTGTCGTGAGACTACATGACTAGCTATACCCTTTTGCATAGTTGGAAACCCCTCTCACCACCACAGATGGAAACTGATTTCCAGATGGCATCCACCACATCAGATGGCTTCCGGAAGGGAGTGGGCCTTGCTCCATGAGGTACAAATCTGTATTATGGTGAGAATCATTTCAATATTTAAGCCAGTTGGGTATGTTGTATCTTATATTTCTCTACATTTCATGATATATGCTTGGAAATTATGCCTTTTTCCCTGCTTCACCTTGGTGGTTAACGTTGTGCCCTAGTAAGTGGTCTTCCTTTGGGATGGGTTTGCTACTAGGAACTCCCTTAAAGAGCCATCGAACCGTTCCCGACCATACTTACCACTTTCCATCATTATTCCCCTCCATTTCCTTATCTTTTGGGAATTTAGGGTTTATTGACCCAAGAAGGGGTTGTCCCTCATTCTATGGGAAGAAGGGGTTGAAGGCCCAAAGGGATTGATGTTGGGTAAAAGATAAAAGCCTGTATGAACCTTCCAGATGCTTCGCCTAGGGATCACCCAAGAAAGCAGTGAAACACTTATCTTTGAGTAAATGGGACCCACAATATAATAAATAATGCTTAAAAGGTTAGTTGAAGGATAGGAGGTCTCATCACGAGCCGACCTATCATGTCCATGGATATCTAGTGGTATGAAATTGCCATCATCTGGTCACCAAACCAGGGTAATGGCTCTTAGTTGCATGGCTGAGAGAAAGGGGGTCTCATCACGAACCAACCTTCTCATTTCCACTAGGTGTTTGTGGGTGACATTGTCGTTATCTGGTCACCACGCAAGGGCAGTGACCTTCAACCTCTCCTTACAACTATGAAAGAATAAAAGAATGACAATTAATGGGCTTGGAAAAAGTGCATTGTAGAAGAAGGTACCACACAAGCCTCTACAAAGGCACCCATGAATGAGACACTACGACCCCTTATATGTCATGAGCCCTATTCCCATTGAGTCTTGACCCCAACCACTTCATCCACTTTACATGGCTTAGAGAGGGATCTCTTGGAAACTCCCCTTGACCTAGGGAAAGATCTACCCAATAGGACACCTCGTCAACCCTCCCATATTCAAGCTTGACAAGTCGCATAATGTCTTTGAGCAATTAATTGTTTGATATAATGATCTTTGATGCACATGATTAGGTGGCTCATTTATTGATTGGATTCACTTATCATGATGTTATGACTTGAGATCCTTGGAGGGTGTGCTCATTTGTCTTTGCAGGACCTAGTTGGTGGACAGTTTTGGGAGAACAAGCCTCGCTTAAGCTTCCATGGGGCTACAAGCCCACAGGTTGGATGCCAAGGGTCCACATGCCAGATCACAGAGATGAAGAATTGAATACCTAGAATATGATGTGGAAGACCTAGCCCAACCCTCACATGCCAAACGATTTTCCTAAGAGGGGAAAAACATCTTCTTTTTTAGCTTGACGTCATACTTGGGGGCTAGGGTTTGGTGGTGGTGTTGCCACTCTTCAATACATGGACATTTTGAGGAGGACGAGGCAGTGGCCATGAGGAGATTGCATAGATGCTTGACATGTGGCCTTTGGAAGCCTACCATAGCTTCTCCAACACCAATGACTTGTCCCAAGTGGAAAAACGTCCCCTAAAGGGGTGACATCCATGTAAAATTAGGGTTTTATTTGTGCAAAAGTGAAACTTTAAATGAATTTTTTAATATTACTTTGTTAAAGGGGGAAAGATTAGGGTTGTTGACCCCTAATCTTGCGGTTTACCCCTTAATATATGGACAAGTCACCTTGGTGACATTTTGTATAAATAAGAGATCATAAGATCTCATTTGGAGATAACTCTCCCTCTTGTGAGAAGAATTGATATGAAATTTTCGGTACACTGGGCTTCTTTAGTCTCTTGTGCAGTTGTTTATGGCTATCTTTATGAATGGTTGATGGATGAGTGAGGTGCTAAGACTTGGATGAATGGCTTCTAGCTTGTATGGTGGATTGTCTTAGCATCTTTCTTGATTTTGGTATGGTCTTTTACTCGTATGCTATCATTGTTTCAAGTCAAGGATTTTTGTGCTAGGATCTAAGTGGGAAGTAAGAGCATTTACACCCCCACCCTAGTCTCCATCATTTATTGCTTGAAGTTCATTGATGTTGCAAGGGTTTGTTTAAGAAAGTAAGAGGATTTATACCCCTCATTCTCAAACCCTAACTAGAAATACTTGCTTTGAGATATAATAGGATTTACACCCCAAGGAAGTAGCATATCTAGTTCATTTATTTGACTCCATTAACCCAATAGTAAAGTCACTAGTCATTTATTTTTTGCATTGGAGATACAAAATCATTGCCTTGGGAAACATGAAATTTTGTCTTTTGAAAGATCTCTTGCTTGGAGTTGTTTTACCACATTGAGAGGAGTCTTCCCCTACTAGGGCATCCCTTCTATCCCACTACTTTAATTGTTGTTACAAACTTTAACCTACAACCATTAGGGTTGCATAACCCTAGCTACTAATTCTCTCTTAACTCCTAAACTAACCCTAGACTAGCTCCTAAATTTTGTTCACTAACTCTACTAACTAGGGCACATCTTTTGGACTAATTGTTGGCCTCTTTTGATGGTGTAACTTGCTGATATAAGTGACTGAAACCTACAACCATAAGGATGCAATTTTCTGCAGAAAATACTTGTTGTAACAACTTGCTTTATTCAGCCTCAAAGTGCCATTTTTTAGTCATAGTTGATTGCCATATTCATTGATAATATCATTGGTTGATCTAATGCTTTTGCATGTTGATTTAGAATGCTTTATTTTCTAATATAAACTGTTATCTACTGCTGCAAATTAGGGACAACAAGATTAACTTGTTGATCCATACTAACATATATCATTGCAAGTTGGATTTTATTGTGTCACTTGACTTACAAGGCATCTCTTTCCAGAGAAGTACTACACCTTTGGGGAAACAATCACTTGACTTACAAGGCATCTCTTTCCACTTGGATTTGACTTCTAGGGGTTCCACTTTCATCATCCATCCATCTACATCTCATTCCCCATAGGGTCACTGAGATCGCCTCCCTAGAGTGACCTAGTCACCCTTGAAGTGCGGGACCTACATCGAGGTGACATTGGGTGTAGGATTTCCTAGTTTTAGCAATTGCTTTTGTGGTTGGGTCAGGATTTTCCCAAACTACAACTTGTTCTATAACATGCCTTATACGAAGGAGTGTGCATAGTCAAAGAGAGAAATGTCCCCAAAATTGTGGTGTTTGGGGATTCCATGATAGTAGTGAGAGCAATAAATAAGAGAATCCAGTTTGAAAACAAAATTTTCAATAACAATATTTCTCACATTCTATCCCTTATCGATGGCTTTGAGGAATTCAAACTCTATCATGTAAAGAGAGAAATGAACCCCCTTATAGATCATTGGGAAAAGTTGGGAACAAGTTTGGAGTGTGGCACTATAAGTTTAAATGGAGTGAGGTGGACTTTGTCTATACCTTAGTCAAGCCCCACTCTGTCTTCATGCGAACAGGTGGTGATGGTGAGTCCCATTAACTTTTGTGCATATTTCCTTGCACACTTGAGGATTTATGTCATTTGTGTGGGCATTCAATTTGATCTGTGCCTTTTCAATTTTTTATGCGGTTTGTTTTCTCTAGTTATGGCTCATTCTTCATTGGTGTTTGAAAGGGTTTCCACCCTTGGTTAGGCACTTGATTTCAAGTCTCAGTCTGAGATCTTGGCAGGTGGTCGTTTGTGGGGTTCAAATATGTTTTGGTTGTTGGATCTCAAGGTTTTGTTTCGATCTTCAAAGGGAGGTGTTCGCTCAATGTCGACTCTGTTCACAGCTCTTTATAGGTTTCTCCTTGTTTATCAATCATTGTTTTCATATTCTGGTAATGCTCATTTTCTTTCCCTAGTGGTTTTTATTCACGGTGCAATTTCTCCTTTATCTGTTATCTTTGGAATTGGAATTGTAAACCCTAGGGGGGCAGAGGTTTTCTGGCTTCTTGTTACCGTGGATAACGATGGACACTTCTTGGAGAGACTTCAAGCAAATTCTCCAGCATCATGAGCATATTTTTCAAGCTAATTGTTCTGCGCTCCAACAACTTTTAGCCAAATTGGGGGAATTTGAACTTGCCTGGGTCTCCTTGACACGGTGGATGGGCGAAATGGAGCTAGAAATTCAACAATTAAGGAAAATTGCTTACCCTCAACATTCGGCCTATGCATCAATCAATCATGGCACAGTTTCTCCTCGTGAAGGAACTACGGTCCATGGAAACGAGGAACGTGGCACAACCCCAATGGACATTGAGAAAGAACCTCTCCAATAAACGAGGGCTACAAAATTTCAAGACTCTAGCTCTTCTTACCAGTAAATGTTTTTTAAAGTTCTGTGGTTATTAGGCTAGTTTATTAAGTCTATAATCAATATAAATGATCAGGAAATCAAACTAAAGAGAGCTCCAAATTTTATTTTCTTAGCTTTAGAATTATGTAAAGACTTTGAGCCATTTTGAAGACTTTGTATGACCGTTGTTTGCTTCAACGCATCTCCTTTTAATATAAATACAATTCAATTTCATTTAAAATAATAATAATACTAATAATAATGTAATTTTAAGGCCACAATCGAGTGAGACATCAAATTGTTGTATGAGATCCTTTTATTTGAGGGAAAAGGGACTATTTCCATGTAGCCATTTGACTGTTAAAGTCTATAGAGGTGTACATATCCAACCCTTTTGGATTTGAACATATAATCTTTTGAGAAGAAACACATGTTCTTAACTATTAAACTCACTCAAAAATTAATTTAAATAATATTAAACATTATTGATATTGAAAATACTTTTTAAACAAATTAACACTATTAATAAGTATTAAATAAAAATAAAAAATATTGTCATTGAAATATACAACATGAGTAGTTCTAATGGTTAAAAACATGTGTTTCCTCCTAAGAGGTCACAAGTTCAAATCCAGAGGGGGGTAGGGTATGTATACCTCTGTAGACTTTACCGGTCAAATCGTTGGGCGGAGGGGGTCTCATACACCAATTTGGTGTGGCTTAGCCCTCGTCGTAAGTTCTCGATGTTGTTGATGTTTTTACAAAGTTTAAATTTTTAAATGTTGTGACACCGAATTTGACAGTGGATAATGACGCAATTTTTAGTAATGTAGAGTGGAGGTTTATTATGAGGTAATTAGAGATAATATTTAAATAAAGAGGAATATATGGTTAATTTTAACCATTTTTATTTGTCGTAGTTTAAATGTTTTATG
>SNQJ01S0157674.1:4287-22110 GCA_010110895.2 Picea sitchensis
TTTGAACAACAAACTCAAAATAGGATTTCGCTCGACTACGAGCTACTTATTGTCCTAAGTAAATAGGCAAGAACTTATGAAAGAAAAACTTTTCTTGGTTATTAATGCAAACCAACAAGTACTTAACCAAACCAAGAAATAAAAGTTTTTTTATTTTATTTTAATGCTCACAAAGCAAAAAGGAAAAATGACGACAAGTAAAGACCAAGAAAACTTCTGGCCTAAGCGCAGATCGTAAAAGAGTCACCGAAAATAACACTCAAGTAGATTAAAAAGGACTCTCACACTTGTCTAGAAACCCTATGAAAGGAAAATTTTGAGGAAAACTTCTTAATGAAAAAAGAAAGCTATTGTTGTGATCAAACCTAAGTTGTCAACTGCTATGACAGAGACCAAGAACCCTGAGAGGTATAACTCTTGACAAGGAAAAGGATGACTGCCTCTCCTTAAACAAGAATTTTCTCAATAGGCACGTTGCTGACAGTTCAACAACCAACGTGTGCATGCGAGCTATAAAAGGTCAGGGCACGTGTACACGCATACTGACCTTATGCAGGCTGCGTGTACCTCTAAAAATCTTCAGAAAATGAAAATATAAGCAATCAAACACTGGCATAGACTACTGGTATTGAGAACCATAATCTCTTGAAGAATCAGAAACTTACTTTGTCAGAAAAGAAAAACAATCCAAGGAAAATTTCATAGAACAAAACCAATCTGAAGTGGTACCTAAGCTACAAACTGCAAAAACAAAGACTAGAATGAGTTTCAGAAAACCCCCGAGAAAGATCACTTCTGACAGGGAAGAGGATGACTACCTCTTTAATAAAAAAATTCTAAACTTAACCACTCTACTGTCACTTCATCAGCTAGTGTGTCCACGCGGGCTGTGTGAAGGTTGGGCGCGTGTACACACATGCAGGCCTTATACAAGCCGCGTGTACCTCTGTGACTTCTCGAAATGAGAATGCAACCAAGAAAAAAAGAAGGGAATACTGGTATGGAAGACCAGAAACCCTACTAGCTCATACTTTTGCAAAAACTCGGAAAAAAGGTGATGAAACCAATTTAAAACTACCAAAAAGTATCCCCAGAAAACCCGAGAGAAATCCCCAGTATGGTTGCCAATTCTATTGTGAGTGGGAAATTCCCATGTGGATTAGCACTTAGGGTTTTATCATGCATGCAGAAAAGACCTAAAGATTCCTACTTTTTACCATCATCCCAGACCTAATCCCCATTATTCTTAAGCAAATACACAGTTAAGAAGATCAAGTGAACATACCTTATTTCCAGCATTTGATATTGATCCGTCTTCATGCTTGGTCACTCTTTGACGGGAACTCTCCTCCTGAGGTTGACTTGCATTCACAAAAGATAAACAAAGAACTCCACATGCATTTGATCTATAGATTAATGGGTTAGAGATTTAATCAACATGTATGTGATAAACAATGAAAATCTCATATGGTGGGACGGGAAAAGTACTTCTTTATTATTAAATTCACTAAAGCAACTTACAATGTTGAAACTGATCACTGCTCCATGAATCTGGTCCTAGGATCCTCTTTTACTATGCACCAACTGCTAACACACTTGCTTCTCTTTTTCGTTGAAATCACAAAATGGTTGCAGAATCTTGGGCAAAGGGGAATACGAATTCGGGTAGAGTTTCTTTTACTATGTTTTTCCTCTCTTAGAATGGGACCCCTACCCCTTATTTTATAGGCTAGAAGGAGCTAGGTATTTAGTTGAATGACTGGACATGCATGGTCAAAAGGTTTATTTAAATTACCCAAAATTGTGTGTTCCATCAATAAATTTCCATTTTTCATGCTTTTGTAGGTACATGCGGGCTGTAGTGGGTTAGCTAGAGTGTACACGTGGGTTGTAGTGGAGCAAGGTGCGTGGGCCTTTAAAAATGGTCTTTTTAAGAAGAGTTGTTCAGTACTGGCTTGGAAAAGAAGGTATATGAAATGGCTTGATGTCAGGTAAGTATGTCTGGTGCAAATTAGGGTTATAACAGACCTCCTCCCCCACATGTGCCTTAACAAATCTGCCCTAACCAATAGGCCACGGGCCACACATTGTAATCAACGCCCAAAAAATATATTAAATGTTGCATCCACCCAACCACTAGGGAAGGAGCGCGTATAGTATGACTGTTTGGGCACAAAAAATGATGCAGTCCAGTCATTAATGCAGGTTTCAAAGAGGGCACGAAAACCAAGACAAATTTCTTCTTGTGCCTGGGAGTGCCAGAGTCGGATCGAGGCATGGAGACAATCACTTTTGAGTAATTCGACGCCACAAATTCAATGGTGTTGTCTGTTTTTTGATCTGAGCATTATTTCTACAGCTTGATTTCAGAATGAGGTATACTTATGTATTTGGCCAAATTTTTTTGCTGAGTTAATGAAAGAGCCTACCCATTTGAGAGCAGGAGTTGGAGACTTAGTCCACCAGGGACGAACTCCGTTATCAAGTTTTTGTGTTCAGATTTTATACTTATGTCTCTTCATTTTTGAGTGTTTCCTTCTTTAATGGTGCACTTTAATTTATTCTTTATAAGTGACTCGACGAAAAGATCCCGGATCATATCCAACCCGTGTTTTTGTGCGGCTGGGTCTCTTGTTCAACTCCGACACTCGCGAGGGCTTCATTCTCAATATTTACCCTCAAATTACCGGAATTGAGACTTGTATAAGCAATAATACATTCAATTTAGTTGTTGGGTTAAACTCTGGTCAGAAGTGGCATCCTCCTCACCCCTCGAGAAATTGTAAATTGGTCTTTCTGTTTTGATAATATCTAGAGTTGGGGAAAATTTGGTCAACTCACTATGGATCCCTCATGGAGTGAGATCAAGAATATATTGCAAAGGAATGAAGACATTTTTGAAGGCTCGAGAATACAAATCATGGATTTTTCAATCAAGTTCAACAATTTAGAACATATGATAAATGCCCTTTTTCATCGAATTGATTCATTAGAGCATGAGATGCAACAGACCTATGCCTTAGAGAAAATGGTCACAATGCTTCTTCAAAGAATGGACTCCATGGAACATGAATGCAATCAATCTAAAGCTAGAGAGGAAGATAGACAATGGATCGATGAGCTAGATCATATAATAGAAAGGCTTCTCCGACATATGGACTCCCTGGAACAAGAGTGCAATCAACTAAGAGCAACGACAATGCCCCAACAATCTAATTCAAGATCAAACAACCAAATCACATGAATCTCTCGAGTTGGACATTCTGGAGAGGACCAAGAAGGATGGGAAGTAGAACCAATGGAAACTAAAGATAATGTGCCAAGCCAAGTTGAAATTTAGGAAGAACCTAAAAATGAATCAACATCTTGAAAATGTATTTCAAAGATGTTTTGTTGTTGAGACAATATATCAGAATATGTAGCAGTTGCACTGCCCAAATGTATAAGAATTTTTATAATGCTTTTGATAGTAGGATAGTAGTAATGGACTCAGTTTGTGATGAGCCAAATTTTGTAATGATTTTGACTGTTGCTTTACTTCGACGCAGTCCTTTATATATATAAAATCTTCAATTTCTTAAAAAAAAATTGATTGATGAAACTTTGTTTCAAAATATTTTCATCTATTTTAAAATTATTAAAATTATTAAAATTTGGAGAAAATAAATATATAAAACAAACTTTATTTCATCATAAAAGCTATCCTAAAGGAAAATAAATCATTTCAATATTTTTAATAAATTATATGATAAACTTCATTTTAACTATTAAAACCCAACTACATTAAAAATAAAAAATTTCATGATGTTGAGAAAATCTTGGTTTTGAAATGTCCTACATTTCGAGTGGACACTCCACCCATCATCAGGGACAACAAGAAGCTCAAATGTACAAAAAGAGTGTCAAGGTATCTATTTAAGGTGGTGGAGAAGTAAGTGACCGTTGAATTAGATAAAGAATTGAAAAACAAAACTAACTTGGTCATTGAGATTAAATAAAGATGAAAATTATTTTGTTAAGAAAATATATATTAAAAGAGGTCAAAACAACCATTGAGAGAGGTATTAAAATGGGGAAAGTGAAAAGAATATGAAATGGGGAGGGATAAAAAAGAAGATATTACAAAGAAATCAAAATATTGAAAAAAGAGGATTGGATTGGATGAGAATGGATTAGTTCATCAAAACAATAAAATGGTGTAGCTTGTTAATTAATAATCGAAATAATGATATGATATGATTGTAAAATTATAGCATAATAATTTAATTAGTGAAAAATATTTAATAATATGATAATATAATATAATATAAACAAATTTAATAATATATTGATTTAATATAATATAAAATAATGATGAATAAATGAAAAAGATAGGAAATAATGAAAAATAAAGAGGGTGGCGTGGAATACTAATTGATGATGGAGGATGATGTTGCTAAGCTAAAATTATGATATAATCTAATATATTATTATTATTATATTATTTATATTATATTATGATGAAAAGTAATAATGAAGTAATAGTGATAATAATATAGAGTAAATAAAGTGAAAAAATTGAAAAAAGTGCAAAGGAGGAGAAGAGAAATATAATGAAACAATGAAATGGAGGATAGATAAAAGAAAGGGAGGGACAAAGATAATGAAGAATAAACTGGAAAGGGGGCGGAAGGAAATGACCGAAACTCAACGAAGGAAGCCTAGAGATCAAGGTGGTGAATGGTGGGTTTCCAAGATTGGCTAAGTTTGTAGTGGTCTTTGCGATTGAAATTGTGAGGATGTTTTTCAATTTATAGAGTTTCACATATGAGACGAGAGGAGTAATGGGGGCCTAAGGCTAGAATTTTATTTTGGTCAAAGAATATGAGGTCCTTGGATTTGGAGGAGTGTTCGGCGATAACTGATTTGGAGATTCAATTGTGGGCAAATTCAACTATCTGTTCTTTGAGGCAGGCTTTGAAGGATCTACCAATTTTACCTATGTAAGATTTACCACAAGAGAAGGGGATTTGGTAAAATCCTAGGCCAATCATAGAGTCATATTTATCTTTAGCAGGTTAGAAGAGTTGTTGGAGGGTTTTATAAGGTTTGAACACAATTTTGATATTCTTCTTCGCAAAGAGTTTTGAGATAACATCAGTGGTTCCTTGGATGTAGGGCAGAGAGATGAGAGCACGAGGAGGGGAGGAGGAGGAGGTATACTTTGGTTTGAGTTTGTTGGTGGAGAAAAAATATTGGTTGATTTGGCGAAGAGAGTAACCATTGGATAAGAGAGCTTTCGTTAGGTAGGATTTTTCTTCTGCAAGGAATTGGGGGGAAGAGATGTGAAGGGTGCAAGTAATTAGGGTTTTTACGACAATGAATTTTAGAGTCGAATGGTGGTGGGAGATAGAATTAAAGTATCTATTGGTATGAGTTTTTTTCCTATAGACTCAGTGGGCAAGGGAACCATCAAGAAGACAGGAAATAAGGACATCCAAAAAATTTCACGATAAACTTGGATTATGATGATTAAAGCTTACAAATTCAAAATTAATAAATAAATTCATAATATTTTAAAAAACATTATTACTATAGTAAAATAAACTAATATATACTTATCTTCATTCATTATTCAAATTCAAAAGTGTATCTACACTTTTTTTTTTAATTGTAGTTAACTTTGTATTTAATATCAGTTTATAAATTATTTTGAATAATTGATTATTATTATTATTATTATTTTGACAACAATCTCTATAATATATATGCTCGGGGACATGACCCCGTAACCTCTCTGGCTTGTAAACCACAACTCTTAACCATTCTAGCTAACCCACCAAATTAATAATTGATTATTATAAATTACAAATAAGTACTTTGAAATCAAATCTTTAAGAATATATTTAAAAAACTTTTTACATAGTATTTATTTTAATCACAAATTCAATAAAATTAAAATTAAAATAAATAATAATAAAAAAAATATTGTTAATTGGGTTTAGCCCGGGTGATTAGGAAGAATGTTGTTATCCTCTCTATCTAGATTCAATTCCCACAAGTAAGATGTTGATCTCTTAACGACTTGAAAGCATCTTGTTTATAATTTTTTATTTTTATAAACAATGATAAAATCAAAATAATAAACTCAATACACTTTTATTAGATTCTATTATTTTTATATGGTTACATTTAACCATATAAAACTATACGAGCTTATTATGTTCCCGATGATGAGTGGAGTATCCACTCAAAACGTTGGACGTTTCAAAATTAGATACACAGTTTTATCCAGAAAATCTACAATAATTTTAATTTTAGTTTGAAGACTCATTCATATATATATATATATATATATATTTATAATTTACAAGTTTATTTATGTCCATATAAATAATATTTATTATTTTTTTATAGAAATAGTCAAAATTTGTATTAAAAAGGGGGTTATAACTATGTCAAGTGTTATTATAAAATATGACGAGTATTTGTGAATTGCATTAAAAAACAGTACGGGTGAAAAGGTTTTTCTATGATTTTAAAGAGCATAAAAAATATCTACTAAAACTCGTTAAATGTATTGTTTAACAAAATGTTGAAGCAAATATATAACTTGAAAACCCATACATATGTTAACTAAAATAGAAAATGAAATTGTGGCTTTTTATGAACCTCTTCAATCCAACTAAAACTAATTCCCACAACCATAGAAATAAAATGCTCAAGAAAAGACAAAAGAAGAGAAAACTCAAAGCCCAAGATGGAGAAATCCCATGATTGCTCTACGCCACCTTTACGACTGGAAAAATGCCTAAGATAAACACAACCTAAAATCCCTAGAAAAATATAGAATTGGGTCATGCCTTAATCACCCAATATAATGTACCCAACCTCCTAGCCGGGTATCGCACGCTGATACCAAATTGTAATGTAGCTAGCCTCCTAGCTGGGTACTATGATTTGATACCACTTTGTAACGTACCCATTTACCTAATTGGGTACCAACTCTGATACCACTTTGTAATGTACCCATTACCAAATTGCTTCTGATACCAAATTATAACATTACCTAGCTTACTACTGAGCAATGCTACTCCCAAAATCTAGTGCCTAGATTCTACTCTATAACATTAGTCTGAGTAGAATTACTTGAAGTAACGCACTCAACCCTAAGCTGAGTTGCACCACACAAATTATAACAACAAAACTAAGACAAAACAACTATGCAAAGAACCTAAAGAAACTTATATTTTATGAAAAGTCACCAACTACGCACAAAACTCGGGCGTTCCTCCCAACCATAGACTTTGTTGCTCATATAATTTCAACAACAAGTCACCTTGAGCTGGGGCTTAACTCCACTAGTGAAAAAGGGTTCCTAATGCTAGGCTAAGGTCTGATAATCAACAGAATTTCTCAGTCCAAGGTACCACTGTTGCAACTAACCCACAATCTCTCATTCCCCATGTGCATGTTATAGCCAAGGAAGTGTACCCCTTGTACCCCTTCTCTGCTCAACAGTCCCTTGACTTCCACACTTCCCTTCCAGGGTTCCAACAATAGGTTAGACATGAAGTCTCTAAGACCTGTAGCTAATGCGCAACGCACCAAGGAACAATTCCCAACAAAACTCTCACCTTGAGAGAATGCTCAAGAGCCTGACAACCCGCATCTTCAACATCAAATATCTCACCTAGCGAGATTGCTCACGGGCCTAACAACCTGCCTCTTCAACATAAAAAATATGGTTACAATACAAAAAAACCCCTTACAAGATTTTCTCCGTAAATAAGGTTATAGTCGTCCTTTATCAGATGCTATGAACCCCTTCTGCACATGAGAAAGAATGAATAGATATCAATGAGTTCTCCCCCAAAAATGAATGAATTCCTCCCAAAATACACTTAAGGAAACAATTATATATTGCATGCCTTAAACTGGACGCTTGTCACCTTCAAAAGTAGCCTTAGCCACTTGGTGACTCGTTCCCATCCCCGAGAACTTAGGATAAATAATTATCCATAATTTACACTTTTCTAGAAATATTAATAAAATATTCCTTAGGACTTAAGCCCCCCCCCTTTTTCCCCTTTTCAGGTGGAGTTAGCCCCTCGTCTCTTTTCATATGATTTGTCTGCGCACAACGATGTGATATTATTAATAACTTGACTGTGATTACTTTTACATGGATAAACACACTGGCCTATTTGCGTCCCGACTCACCAGCCTCATAACCACACAGGCTCCCCGACCTGACATATATATATATATATATATATATATATATTACTCGATATGATGGACAATTCTAGGTAATCCTCACACACTTACTCAAGTATGTGCAACACTGTGAAATGTACACACCCTTCCTTTGATGTGAAACCACACACACTTTCCCAGGTGTGCACAACACTATGAAATGTGCGCACCATGTCTTTAATAACAATCCTCGCACACTACTTAGGTGCATGCAAAAACCAAAACTTGGTACCAATAACTCATCAACCTATATGTACAATTACAAAGGGTTTTAGATTAGGGACATTACACCCAACCCATATTTATCAACCAACCTAAATGTTATGTAATACCTGTTAATTCATATACGTAAAAGGATGGAGAGTGAAGTCATGCACCATCAATCCATTGACATTGGGAGTGTAATCTCACCTTGCAACCACTTAATGCTTCCATTCTAATGAAACCTTAAATCCTAAGGGGGATATGGAATGTTGTCCCCCATTTATTAAAAATTTCCCATAACTCAGTGATGCACCTTGGTTTGCTTGAAGGTCTACTAATACATTCTAATGATAAAGCACATACAAAAAATATATTTTATCAAATTCCCGATGAATCCTTCTTACTAGGAAAGTTAGTAAGGGGTTATTTAATACTATTTTTCCTCGAATAACTTTAAGAATGATCATAGAATCACATACCAAGGTAAATTCCTTTACTTTTTGGACTTTGAGAAGTAGGATCCCTTTATAAAGAGCGTAGGCCTTAGCTTCACTATTCATGGTGAGCCCAATTCCCCAAACAAACTCAATTTCTTAATTTTCTCGAGACTCAAATATGACTCCATGAATCTTGCCACCCTGATTTAAATAAATAATTATAATAAATAATATATTTACTTTCTCTTTATTTAGTTTATTAATGTTTACTTACTCACCATTTTAATTTATTAATAATTGTTTATTTATTTATTTCTAAATATGATATGGTTCTTAAAACGAAATACACTTCATTTCTCTCAATAAAACTATTACATCTAATATTTTATTATGGCTTTGTCTAACTGGTCTACATTTTGATCCTTTTCACTGGAATCCGACGATATAATCTGGATGGAATCACAATTTTATATTGTTTAAATTGCATTTTTGAATGCATAAATGGATTCAACATGTTGAAAAACCCCTAGGGAAATCCAATTATACAGTCTTAGCCACTCAAATTTGCAGATCCAACAACTTCTCATCGGATTACAGACAAAAGTAAGAAAAAAATATCCCCTGAAACGTGCCAACATGTAGAACAATTAGACTACGGATTTTATTATTTATATTAACTCAAATCTACCTAAGAACCTCTCCCTCACTTTCTTTCTATTAATGAGAACTTTAGAAAATACAAGTGAAATAAATGATACAAAACCATGTATTCAACTCATAACCCTATTATATCATATCAACGTTGCATTATACATTACATCTCGTTGCATTACACTTTTTTTTTCATTTTTAATGAAGGTGACAAAATCTACTATAATTGTGTTGCCAACTGGTAGTGAGGATAACACTATCCACGAATACAATCTAACTCATCACTCTTATTCAATGAAAACTACACTACCTAAAATGACTCGTTGGTGGTCCATAAGGGGGTATACTTTCACTCCTATCATATGCGTTTGGGTCTAGGGCCATTACCCTGTTTATTTATGTCCAAAGAAAATGGGATCTTAGCCAATCATAAGTATTTTTGGGTCTTGATCCAATACCAAAAGGTGGTTTCACGGTAAATAATATCCACAAAAAAGTCAATGTCCCTTGTGGTCATCACCGAGGTTCCCTCCAATGAGATCATGTGCTTTTTAGTAGTATTTAATGTTAACCCCATTCATGAAACCAAATACTACTTTGATTGCAAATCACACACTTGTGTGTGTGTGTGATGATGATGATGATGATTAACAACCATTGAGACCGAATTTGGTCTATCGGACCTTAACAAGGTAATGGATTACTGAGATCTCTTTAGGGCTTTATCTATGTGCTCGAAAAGCATTAAGAGAAGTGTCATAACATCACTATAATTTTGTTGAGTTAGAAGATCATGAAAGTTGGTAGTGTGAGAAATCTTTTGAAAATGAGATTTGGGTATATGTTGGATAGTTTAAGAGAAAGTTATTTTCATCTTCGACCCTCTCAGTTTCACAAAGAAGACATATTCTCTTAGCCCACGACGTTTTCAGAATTGTCCAATGCCCAATTTCACTATGGAGCTCATGAGAATTTGTTCTTATTTTAGCAATGTTGTTTTTCTTCTTTACACTAGTCAAAACAGAGAGATACTTGTGATCTTCTAAATTAGGGTTGATCACCTCCTTATAATATCTTAATTTTATTTTTCCCTCAACTTTTTATCGCACCACAATTTCTCCTTAAATTTAGATGTAACAATATTTTTAATATTATCCTTATTCTGTAACATGATCTCTTCCTTTATTCCCCAATGGTTTAGCCAAGATTGTGCATCCTTATGCCATTCCTGCTTAAGACAAAGGTGGTTTTGGTTAGAGTTTGAAGTGATCTTAGCAATCATCTTATCATCCATGTTGTTTAACTTGTTCTTGTACATTATCTACCTGGTCATATGATCCGGATTATTTTCGGCACGAAATGAGAGCAGAGATATAATAAATAAATGTACAGAGATATCTCGGATATCCAATAATATAACAAAAATGTATCAGAGATGAAATCATAAACACATAGATACAATAATACACAATTTTATATTAATGAGCGAAAATGTACAAAGACTATAAAAATACAGAGTGAAAGACTCACTAGAATGGTGGCATCTTCTCTCTGAGAAGAGATGTGACGACTACTTGCATCCGTGAGAAGATGATTGTTACAATGAGGCTCCAAAGGCCTTTTTAACAGAAGTAAAATCCAAAACCCTAACCTCAGAAGATGAAAAACCAAAAGGTTTGCAGACCTTGATGTGGGTAGTTGATGCATCAACTTCCCGCAGGCATAACTTTTGCATACAATCTCCATTTGGGGTGCTTGATACACCGTTGGAAAGGTATAACTGAGAAGAACAATTTTCGACTGGTCTAGGCCATTTTCTTTAACAACCCCTTGGACCCCAAATCCCCAAAAAATGTCGTTTAGGGCCTCAAAATGGCCTCGAAAGTTAAGAACCCAAAAAACTGCCAAGGTGGAAAATTGTTTTTCGAGCCAGTGGAATAGGTGGGTGGCCACCGATATCCACCTGGATCAATCCTCCCTCCTTAGGAAGCAATGGTCTCCATCGCATTGAGTTCATGGGGGAGAGGGGAAAGCGATTTCTGAATCTAAATCTTGGTGAGTTGCTTTCCTTGCTGGAGACGTCGCGCTACTTGGTTTGTGGAAGGCTGTCATGAACCTATTGTTGGCGGGGTTGAATCTGTTCAACCAGTCGGGATATATAAGATGACGGTGTGAAGAATGATTTTTTTTTCTTTGTTGCAATCTTGTCGAGATTCTTCTGTTGGATAGAAGGTGCTTGGTCCGAGATTGTAGTGGTTGCAATATCCTTTTGTTCACCTTTTGAACAGATTGTGAAGAAGCTGAATTTTGTAGTATGAGTTACTACTTTGCGACACTGTTTCGGTAGAACAATATTCAGAACTACCTCTGGTATTATGTAGAGATGACCTCCTATAGAAATAATGACACTATAAGGTCATGACTCATAAACAACATGAAGTTTCCACATATATGGTTGGCCCAAGAGAGCATCACAAACATCCAGTGGGGAAACATCACATAATACCTCATCCCTGAAGGGTTGGATGCCGTATGACAATCGACACTACTATATGAAACAAAGATCTCATCCCTGGCAAAGCCAACCAATGTTGTATGGTCGCGGGTGTGGTGTTGTCGACAATCCCAACTATTTGACGACCTCCACTGAGATGCGGTTCTTATGGCTTCTGCTATCAACAATAAAATGCAGCGAGGTCCCCTTCACCCACTTCTATAAATGAAAAAGGTGCTCCCCTTCTTCAGGATCTATTGGTTCTTCTGGTTGAATTGTTGCAGTCGCAAAAATAGCAGTGGGGTCTATGTCAATGATCTATCTTTTACCAATATTTTCAGAATCATACTTTGAATCAGGGTTCGGCTCTTTGTCTTTGATCTCAACCACCAATGATTGTTTTGAGCGACATTCCTCGATGTTGTGCTAGGGGATTTTGTGGAAATTGCACCATTTTTCAGTGTCCTTCTTTGTCTTCCCATGACCCTTCTTTTCCTGTGGCTTGGACTAGTTTTCGGGAGATTGTTTGTTAGGGCCGTCTTTATCATACTTTGGTTGTTGCATATTTGCAGACCCAAAATCCCGTTTTTTTTTGTGCTTAAATTTATGCTTGATTTTAACAACATATTGATAAGCAACACCGAGTGATGAGATGTCTAGAAAATCCATTTCAATTTGGATGTATTTGTGTAGAGCCCCACGGTATTCCAGAACCAAATTTCATTCAGAGTCTTTGATACCTAGCTTGGTGTGCAAGGTATGGAAGGTATTGGTGAACTCTGGAACTTCTTGGCCCCTGTCTTTCCACAATGTGGTCCATCTCATGTAATGGTCCTCATAGTTGCCAACAGGGTAATATTGTTCCTTTACCGCATCCACAAAAAAATTCCAAGTGGGCTCGACCCCATATATTCCAGACTCCTTCGTGGAACTTTTCTCCTAGTAAGTTTCCCACCAATGTTTGACATGGGGGAGAGATTTAAGGAGTGCAATGTTGATATTTTCCTTGTCGGAAAAATTATGAACAAAGAAATAACCTTCTAACATATTTAACCATTTGTCTAGGGAATACTCATCTATCTGACCTTCAAATATGAGAATATCCAAACTAACCTGTACCTTGAAAGGAGAGGTGCTTCAAAAGTGGTTGTTTGATGAAGATGCGCCCATTTCTATCGACAGGCGTTGAAGGATGTGGTAAAAATTCTCCATCATTTCGTCCCTCTGTCGTGTGAGAGCTTGCTCAAGCAACAGATCGATAGAATCATCTGCTCCATCGTTTTTCTTTTCTTCCACCATGGAGGGTTTCTTTGGCATGCGAGATATATTTTCTTCAAGAGAGACAAGCTCAAGACCCAACTTGCTATACTCGAAGCTTGTCGGGGACATGCATTGAAAAAACAAACGATCAAGAGCATCCTTCTCTGATACCACTGATCCATATTATTTCGGCACAAAATGAGAGCAGAGATATAATAAAGAAATGTATAGAGATATCTCAGATATCCAATAATATAACATAAATGTATCAGATATGCARCCATAAACACAGAGCTACAATAATACACAATTTTCTATTAATGAGAGAAAATGTATAAAGACTGTAAAAATACAGAGTGAAAGACTCGCTAGAATGGTGGCAACTTATCTCTGAGAAGAGATGTGATGGCTACTCACATCCGTGGGAAGATGATTGTTATAATGAGGCTCCAAAGGCATTTTTAACATAAGTAAAATCCAAAACCCTAATCCCAGAAGATGAAAAGCCAAAAAGTTTGCAGGCCCCGATGGGGGTAGTTGACACGTCAACTTCCCGGGGACATAACGTTTGCATAGAATCTCCGTTTGGGGTGCTCGATACACCGCTGGGAAGGTCTAACCGATAAGATCAATTTTTGATTGGTCCATGCAAGTGTCAGTAGTATTCTCCTGGATCCTAAATCCCCAAAAAATGTCATTTAGAGCCTCAAAATGGCCCCAGAAGTTTGGAACCCGAAAAACTGCCAAGGTGGAAAACTATTTTTCGAGCCAGTGGAATAGGTGGGTGGCCACCAATATCCACCTAGATCAATCCTCCCTCCTTAGGAAGTAATGTTCTCCATCGCGTTGAGTTCCCGGGGGAGAGGGGAAAGCAATTGTTGATTCTGAATCTTGGTGAGTTTCTTGCCTTGATGGAGACGTCACGCTACTTGGTTTCTGGAACGCTTTCACGAACCTGTTGTTGGCAGGGTTGAATCTGTTCAACCAGTCGGGTTACCTGAGATGACTGTGTGAAGAAGGAATTTTTGTGCTTTGCTGCAATCTTGTCGGGCTTCTTCTGTTGGATAGAAGGTGCTTGGTCCGAGACTGTAGTGGTTGCAGTATCCTTTTGTTCACCTTTTGAACAGATTATGAAGAAGCTGAATTTTGCAGTATGAGATACTACCTTGCGACACTGTTTAGGTGGAACAATATTCATAACTGGTATTCTGTAGAGATGACCCCCTAGAGAAACAATGACACTACGAGGTCGAGATTCATAAAAAACATGGCATTTCCACATATATAGTTGGCCCAAGAGAACATCACAGACATCCAGTGGGGAAACATCACATACTACCTCATCCTTGAAGGGTTGGATGTCATATGACAATCGACACTGCTGGTTGACACGAAGATCTCGTCCCTGGCGAAGCCACCCAATGTTGTATGGCTGCATGTGTGGTGTTGTCGACAATCCTAAATGTTTGCTGACCTCTGCTGAGATGAAGTTCTTTTGGCTTTCCCTATCCACAATAAAATGCAGCGGGGTCCCCTTCACCCACATTTGTGATTGAAAAAGGCGCTCCTCTTCTTTGGGAGATATTGGTTCTTCTGGTTGAATTGCTACGGTTGCGACAATAATAGTGGGGTCTGGGTCGATGATCTGTATTTTACGAGTATTTTCAAAATCAGACTCTAAATCAAGGTTCAACTCCTTATCTTTGATCTCGGCCACTAATGACTGTTTTGAGTGTCATTCCTCGATGTTGTGCCAGGGGATTTTGTGGAAATCACACCATTTTTCGGTGTCCTTCTTTGTCTTCTCGTGACCCTTCTTTTCCTGTGGCTTGGACTGGTTCTCAGGAGATTGTTTGTTAGGGCCATCTTTATCATACTTTGGTTGTTGCATATTTGTAGACCCAAACTCCCGTTTGTTCTAGTGCTTAAATTTCTTCTCGATTTTAACAACATATTGATAAGCAACACTGAGTGATTAGATGTCCAGAAAATCCATTTCAATTCGGATGTATCTGTGTAGAGCCCCATGGTATTTAGAACCAAATGTCATTCAAAGTCTTTGATACCCAGCTTGATGCGCAAGGTATGGAAGGTATTGGTGAACTCCAAAACTACTTGGCCCCTATCTTGCCACAGTGTGGTCCATCTCATGTACTGGTCCTCATAGTTGCCAACAGGGTAATACTATTCCTTTACCGCATCCACAAAAAAATCCTAAGTGGCCTCGACCCATTATATTCCAGGCTCCTCTGAGGAAATTTGTTCCTAGTAAGTTTCCCACCAATTTTTGACATGGGGGAGATATTTAAGGAGTGCGAAGGTGATCTTTTCCTTGTCGGAAAAATTATGAACAGAGAAATAACCTTCTAACAGACTTAACCATTTGTCTAGGGCATCCACATCTATCTGACCTTGAAATATGGGAATATCAAAACTAACCCGTACCTTGAAAGGAGACGTTCTTCCAAAGTGGTTGTTTGATGAATATGCGCCTGTTGCTATCGACAAGCGTTGAAGGAAGTGGTAAAAATTCTCCATCATTTCGTCCCTCTGTCACGTGAGAGCTTGCTCAAGCAACAGATTGATAGAATCGTCTGCTCGATCGTTTTTATTTTCTTCTGCCATGGAGGGTTTCTTGGGCATGCGAGAGATATTGTCTTCAATAGAGACAAGATCAAGACCCAACTTGCTATACTCGGACCTCGTCAGTGACATGCACTGAAAAAAAAAAAAAAAGAAGAGAAAAAGATCAAGAGCAACCTGTTATGATACCACTGATCTAGATTATTTTGGGCATGAAATGAGAGCGGAGATATAATAAATAAATGTACAAAGATATCTCAAATATCCAATAATATAACAAAAATGTATCAAAGATGCAACCATAAACACACATATACAACAATACACAATTTTCTATTAATGAGCGAAAATGTATAAAGATTGTAAAAATACAGAGTGAAAGACTCGCTAGAATGGTGGCAACTTATCTCTGAGAAGAGATGTGATGGATACTCGCATCAGTGAGAAGATGATTGTTGCAATGAGGGTCCAACGAAATTTTTAACATAATTGAAATCCAAAACCCTAACCCCTGAAGATGGAAATCCAAAAGGTTTGCGGGCCCCGATGGGGGTAGTTGATACGTCAACTTCCTGGGGGCATAACATTTGCATACAATCTCTGTTTGGGGCGCACGATACACCATTGGAGAGGTCTAACCAAGAAGAATGATTTTTGACTGGTCTAGGGAAATGTCTCTCGCAATTTCCTTGACCTCAAATCCCCCAAAAAATTCATTTAGGGCCTCAAAACGGCCCCAAAAGTTTGGAACCCGAAAAAATGTCGAAAAAATACCAAGGTGGAAAATTATTTTTCTAGCTAGTGGAATAGGTGGGTGGCCACCGATATCCACCTAGATCAATCCTCCCTCCTTAGGAATAAATGGTCTCCATCACATTGAGTTCTCAGGGGAGAGGGGAAAGCGATTGCTGAATTTGAATCCTGGTGAGTTGCTTGTCTTGTTGGAGACGTCGCGCTGCTTGGTTTGTGGAAGTTTGTCACAAACCTGTTGTTGGCAGGGTTGAATCTATTCAACCAGTTGGGCTCCCTGAGAGGACTGTGTGAAGAAGGAATTTTTGTGCTTTACTACAATATTTTTGAGCTTCTTCTGACGGATAGGAGGTGCTTGGTCCGAGACTGTAGTGGTTGCAGTATCCTTTTGTTCACCTTTTGAACAAATTGTGAAGAAGCTAAATTTTGTAGTATGAGATACTACCTTGTGACAATGTTTAGGTGGAACAATAGTCAAAACTACCTCTCATATTATGTAGAGATGACCCCCCAGAGAAACAATGACACTACGAGGTTGAGACTCATAAAAAGCATGGTGTTTCGACATATATGGCTGGTCCAAGAGAACATCGAAGACATCTAGTGGGGAAACATCACATAATACCTCATCCTTGAAGGGTTGGATGCCATATGACAATTGACACTGCTGGTTGACACAAAGCTTTCATCCTTGGTGAAGCCACCCATTGTTGTATGGTTGAGGGTGTGGTATTGTCGACAATCCCAACTGTTTTATGACCTCTGCTGATATGTGGTTCTTTTGGCTTCAAATATGAACAATAAAATGTAGCGGGGTCCTTTTCACCCACATATGTGAATGAAAAATGCGTTCCCCTTCTTCGGGATGTATCGGTTCTTCTAGTTGAATTGCTACGGTCGTGACAATAGTAGTGGATTCTGCGTCAATGATCTGTCTTTTACCAGTATTTTCAGAATCAAACTCTGAATCAGGGTTTGGCTCCTTGTCTTTGATCTTTACCACCAATGACTATTTTGAGCGACATTCCTCGGTGTTGTGCCAGGGGATTTTGTGGAAATCGCACCATTTTCCAGTGTCCTTCTTTGTCTTCCCGTGAGCCTTCTTTTCCTGTTGCTTGGACTGGTTTTTAGGAGATTGTTTATGAGGGTCGTCTTTATCATACTTTGGTTGTTCCATATTTGCAGACCCAAACTCTTGTTTGTTCC
>SNQJ01S0157675.1:0-11445 GCA_010110895.2 Picea sitchensis
ATGATGGAAACTTACCCATCTCTCTTCGCTCCTCACCAGGAGGTACGGGTATCTCAGGATCCCTCAAAAAATCAATCCCTGCATAAGGGTAATCCTCGATAACTGGGATCTTCCGTGATAGCCAGGCGAAGAAATCATCATCGAAGGACTCATTAGTCCTTCCACCACCCTTTCGTGGCAACAATACTGCCCATCTACACATAGCAAGAAGAGAGGCTTGATGTCCTCGTACCACTACTCGAGGACTAAAGCTCAGAACTCTCTCAAAGAATAACAAGCACAAAATGGTCCTGAACCCAAAGTTCCTCTGTGTCCGCAAACGAAAATCTGTCAACTGCCTCTTCATACACTCAAGTAATGTGGTACTCCAATCAAATATTTGTGCATTTAAGCACTGGATTGCATAGTTCATATATGCATGGGATGCCTCATGTAGAGCCGCAGAACCAGTGATTCACCCAATAAGCAACACTATCGTCTATAGCAATAAGTTAGTAATCTTTCTTATGGGCACTTGTGAGCTCGAGCGGTCTGTATCATCCACACAGTAAATACCTATCAATTTCGCTATGTTATGCATCCCTGAAGGAAAAGTTCGGAAGTTGATTGGTTCCCCTCTCCGAGAGAGGCCAGTCAAAAAATAGATGTCCTCAGTCGTGGGCACCGGTGACTGCCCCTCTAACATGAATGCCTCTGCATCCGGATGCCAATAGTCAACCAAGGCATTCATCAGCCTAGGTTGTGCCCGCATAAAAGGACATAAGAAAAACTTGAGTAACCCACATTGCATCAAAGTAGCCATAACATTGGAGTCTTCCCCAACCAACTCACTAACCTCTTCATGCTCTCTTTCTCTCTAGTGGACATAGATCCTGCAAAACACCAAGGTTTAGGAGGGTTAACCCTTGTTTTTTAAGCTTTTTTCATTCAATAAGGGGGTCCACGCGGGCTATAATGGTGATAGTCACATGTACACGCGTGCAGAGTTTACTCTGCCCGAATGTACATGCGGCCTGTCTTGAGACAGTCCACGTGGACCTAGGGCTGAACTTTTAAAGGTCGACGCACCCCTAAAAAATGAAACCCAATGCAAAAATAAAGACTTAAAATGCAAGATAAGAGAGTTTGTACTTACTTGGTCCAGACAGAAGTTCGTTTCATCCACTGTAGCTCCTGGAATCACCGCTTTTGACAAAGGGGTTTTTTGGCTCCAGAGTCAATTTCCAAATCAATAATGGTGATAATGAGCTGCCAGCTTCTATTTATATACTTTTTGGCCTCTTTTTGTCACTTTTTTGGCCTCCCTTATCATTTTCTTTAAACCAAAAACCATTTAGAGTGATTCAAGAGTTGCATGGGAGGGATATGATCGGGTATCGGGACGATTTTTTGGAGTTTTGGGTAATTTTCGATGGTCCGTGAATTTTTTTTCTAAGGATCAACTTGAGCATGTAGTATAGGTTTCTACCCTGACTTTTGTATCTTGTTGTATTTTTTCTTTGCCATAGGATCGATCCCATCAGGTTGCGACATGGAACCATCTCAGCTTCTTTAGAAGTGTCGCGACTTGGTGGTAGAGCTTACCGGAACATGGATTCCCTAGGTAGATCCCAATTGCATTATGGTATCCATGTTGTCTCTAATCCCTGTAGGCTCGGGAGTCCTTGTTGTTTTTCCTGATTACGAGTTTGAGCCTCATTTCCATGATTCCTTTTCACTCTTGACCTCACCCTTGGGACTCCCAAAATATATAATGAGTCTTCTTTTAAGCCCTTTTCAGACCCTCTAAACATGAGAAGATTGCCGAGTGATCTTGTGGCCTTTCACGCTCGTTAAACTGAAATTTGAAGTCACGTCTGTCCGGCGGTAGTTTACCCCTTTTTCAGTCTAGACGGTCAACAGTACGAACAAAGGTATACTCTATGGAACTTCATATCTCTAGAAGAGTACTCTTAGGTATCATTTTAACCCTATTTCGAGCCTGAGGGACTAAATTTACAAAAAAGGAACCCCCTCAGAGTCCATAGCTAAGCGCTTTTCAGACTCCCTAAAATTGAAAAGATCATCGAGTGACCTTATTCTTTCACACTCGTTAAACTGGTACAGAAGAACATTCCTGACAGAGTCCATAGTTAAGCTTTTTTCATACTCCTTAAAAATGAAAAAATGGTCGAGTGATCTTGTCTTTCTCACACTCGTTAAAATGGTTTTGAATAGACGTCTTGTCGGTGCTAGTTTACCCCTTTTTCGAACCGACTAGACTATCTTCGAAAAAGGTACCCCAATGGAGTCTCCTTTTACATTTTTCAGACTCTCTAAATATGAAAAACCACCGAGATTACCTTCTCTAGGCTCGTTAAACTTAAATCGAAGGACGTTACCATTGTGTGTTTTGTTAACCGCGTTTGCATACCTTATATGCCAGCCTTGTAGCACTTTTCTTCTGCATCTTAACACCCTTGGCCCCCGGAGGATTTTTTTCCGAGTATCATTCTTCTGAACATCAGTCTTGTCCTTTCACCTTGAACTTGTATGTTTGTAACACTCGTTCCTCCATTGTAACGTAACATTCCTTTATTCCTTTTTCCAAAATCACTGAAAAAGACAAAAAAAATCAAATATACCCCAAAAAGAGGAAGGGAAAAGTATTTTCTTTATTGGCAGCATAATGAGTCACCCTTGGATAAAGCACATCTGTCCGTTTGTTTGTCAAGCTATGGGATGTAATATGACCTTAGGAAGTTGTTCTCGCTACATAGAGTTGTGTCCTCCTCTGTTTGGTTATTCTTCCAAACATATGGAGATTTTGCGTTGCCTCCTTCTTCGTAAACTTATGATTAATGCCATGCTCCCTAAGTCTCATCATTTGTTGTGTTGTTGTCCAAGGGAAGTTTCTACCAAGCCTGAGTCGGCCCCTCTGCAATTTGTCTCTTGCCCTCATACCCGACCATCTTGAACGTCCAATCAAGTCTTTGTTCGAAATCAATGAAGCCTTCAATCTGATCATCAAGATTCTCTAGTCCATGATCGATGAGCCGTCGAAGACCTCTGGGTAGTAAAGTCGTACACTCATATTACACTCCTACCCGAGTTTTGAATACTTTGAAGTCGTTTCTCGAGCTCTGAAGACCTCATCTACAACCATCAGGCCTTATCAGCTTCTGAGAAGATGGATACTCTACATGTATATCTTTTTGATTTCGAGATGTAGCTCCGTTTTTTATTTCGAGATGTAGCTCCGCTGTGTATTGTTCATGGCTACACTTTATATAGTGATATGACATGGATCTACAATGTATTTTATTGGTAGACATGAGTTTATTCTATCCCGAGCATGGGTATGCCCGCCTCGGTGAGACATTTATTATTTTGCAGACGACGCCTCCCGGTTCCTGGTCCCTGGGCTCACTTGTTCGGCACATCAGTAAATATTGGCAATGTATTTCGGCCATCATATGCTCTTCTGACCTCACACATTAGGGGACATCTGTTATAACCCTAATTTTCACCATACATGCTTACCTGCCATCAGGCCATCTCAGATCCCTTCTTTGCCAAAGAACTACTAAACAACTCTTTAGAAAACCTCTTTTAAAGGGCCCACATGCCCTACTCCATTACTGCACGCGTGTACACGCTATCCGACCTAAAACAACTCATGTGTACCTACAAAAGCACGAAAAAAGGAAAGTTGTCGATGGAACACATAGCTTTGGGTGAGTTAACTGAAACTCTCGACCATGTATGGCCGAGGGTTCATCCAAATACCTAGCTTCTTCTAGCTTATAAAATAAGGGTTAGGGGTCCCATTTGGAGGAGGAGAATAATAGTAAAGAAACTCTACCCAATTGCACATTCCCATTGTCCCAACCCTTTAGCCATCCTTTTGCAAGAAGAGATACAGAGCAAAGAAGTTGAAGGACAGTTGAAGAGGAGCCCAGTATCAGGTTCATGGAGCGGTGTCTGGTCTCGAAATTGTAAGTTGATTCATTAAAGTTAATAATAAAAAAATTCTTTTCCCGTCCCACTATATGAGGTATTCATAGTTTAGTGAATATATGTTTGAATCTGTAACCCATTAATCTGTAGAACAAATGCATGTGGATTTTGTTCCTTGTTTTGTATGCAGGTCAGTCTTGGGAGGATAGCTGCTAACAAGCAATCAAGCGTGAAGAAGGATTGACATCGAACATCCGGAACAAGCTATGTTTGTTTAACCATGTATTTTCTTAAAATAAATGGGAATTAGGTCTGCGACGACGGTAGAAAGTAGGATTCTTTCGGTCTTATTTGCATGCATAATATAACCCTAAATGCTAGTCCATAGGGGGATTTCCCACCACAACATCAGTACACAGGGATGATCAAAACACTTGAAGTTTTCATTACTTCCATAATTGATAAATCATTTACAATGGATTATTGTACAAAATGTCATTAATTAATAGATCCGAATGTTTGGTTAAAATCATTCGTTTGTCTCTCTCTATTGTTCACTATCCTTTATATATTACAAGGGAATAAGTAAATTAAGCTATCTTGAGGATCGAGAGATCCTCAAGATTTCTTTTACTATTTATGAAGATCAAAAGATAAAGAGTCAATCTTCCTTTATTCGATCTCCAATGTCCTGTGCATCTTCATGATCTTCTTAGCTATCTTGAGTTAACAACAATTGTCCATTTCTGCAATAAAATCAAAACAATTCAAACCAAAATTTAGAAATTATCTAATATTATTAAATAATATTTCTAAAAGACTTTTTAACCATTTTCTTTCCTAATTTCTTCAAATTAATCAAAAAGTCAACAAAGAATATATCACAAACCATAGAAATAAGGAGAATATTTATACCTTTTTATCAACTCAACATACCCCCCAACTTACCTTTTTGCATGTCCTCATGCAACAAGAGAGTTTACATGTAAATAAATGATACTGAAGGGAGAAGATGTCTCTTCTCTAGGTCTTCGAGACCCATGCTTACCTTTACGCTCTTCAAAAGAAACATATTCCCTTTTCTTACGAATTTCATAGTCACTCTGATAACCCTATGGAGGATACCAAATAATGGGAGGACTATAATTGCATCCAATCCAGGAAGTCCCTTCATCCAAGATCATTCTGGCATACCTCTCTAACCTGAAAGTAGCTGCATGAAAAATCCTGAAACCATGGTTCCTTGCTCTTGACTTTGTTTGAAGAGACATCCCATCTTAATTTAGCAGTAGAGAGGGCTTCTTCTTTAAGCTCTCTAAAATACTGTAGACCTGAATGTACAACATGTCTATGGATGGGAGCCAAAGATTCCACAACCTTATCCCTTTTCATGAATGTTCTATGCTTCATAATGGTAGCCAAGGATTTAGGGGGTTCCCCTCTGATCTAGAGGTCTAGTCCATTCTCCCTTTTCATGAAAACCTTATGTTCTTTATCCCACCTGGTTTGGTTTTTGGCAAAGGACAAGAATGCTTGAAACTGTATGTCCCTAGTGAAAGGATTGGGGTTCTCTTTTCTGTTTTCTCCTAGGATGAAGTTGTGAAGGTATAGTTCACACAGAAAGTATTGTACTCCATCCTCTTTTTCTTTAAAACATGAAACAAAATTAGAAACAATGGTAAATTAAAAAGGTTTGCCTGCTCTAATATCTTTCACTCTTAGCAACATATAACGTTCTAATAGAAATAAGGTGTAATTAGTATGTGGGGCTCTGCAAGCTACTATAGCAGAATAAACAGAGAAAATTTCTTTGATCTTCTCCAAGGCTCCATCAAGTTGGACATGTACCTTCTTCACCTTTTCTTTAGCTATGCTAAGCTCAACGAAGGTCTCATTCTCCATTGCTGACATGGATTGAAGTTGTTTGACAACTTTTTGATGTTCTGACACTGTTTCCATTTCACTTTTGTATTGAGTTAGGGTTTGTTGGGATTGTACCAGTTTTGCTTCCAACCTGCTAAGAATGGCATCCTGTTCAGGGGAATGAAATGCTTCTTTAGTCTAAGAAACTACCTCTTCTGTTGCTGGAGCATCTGTCTAGGTTTCTATTTCAATTGTTTCCAAAGGAGCAGGAAAATCTGTAGGAAACAATCCTTGAGTTAGAACAATTATTTATTTTGTCATTGGAACCTCTTTCTGAGTTTCTGTTTCAACTGATGCTAAAGGAGCATGCAGTTCTGTTTTTGTTCCAATAGAATTGGTGTGAAATGTCCTTCTGGGAAGTGTATTTATTCCCTGTACTTTAGCCCTCTTAGATTTATTTTTCTCATGGGTTTTGTCAGCTTGTTCCAACTGCTTCCTAAGTTGTCTAATTGTTTCTTTCAATCTGCCAACTTTTTGTTTTAATACTTTTATTTTCTTAACCCTTTTCCTCATTATCTTGTTTTCATGTTTTAATTTTTGGATTTTGTTATTGCCTTTTCCTATTGTTTCTTCCTATCTATGGGGGATTTCAAGGTTTTCCCCACCTTGATCAACTAGCAATTGCTTCCCTATATCTTTTGGGTGCTATGTTTGTTCTAAAGGACTGTTTACCTCAATGTGAGATTCTAGATGTTCTGTTCCCTCAGGAGATGGCATCTCCATATCAGGAAGATCCAAGACATGGTTTGAATGAGAAGAAGTTGGTGCTTGGGGTTCTCCAGACCTGTCTATTGCTTCAGTAAATGATATCCATAAATTTCCCAATACTTGGGCCATCTCTTCTTCATAACTTCTGAAGAAATCATCCTACTGTTTTACAGGGGTTTCATGTGATGGTTGTTTTGTTTGTATAGTTTCCTGATTTCTTTCAAGTTGTACTATATTTTTACCCCTTCTTCTTTTCACAGTGGAGGTTTCAGGAACATAAATTGTTCTCTGTCTCTTATTTTTTGATGTTCCTTCTTTTATGTTCTGATTTTTTGCCAAATGAATCGGATATGCTTCCATTTCAGGTTTGGGTACTAGAATTTCAATTTGGGAATTGTCTCCTTCTATCTAGGCTGCCTCAATTCCCTGTGGGGGAATTTCATGGTGGAATTCAGGTTGTTCAATTTGTAGGGGCCTATCGAGCTTAATCAAGTCTCCCAAATTTATTTCTGTATGGTTTAAGGCCCTGTTAACTATTAGTTTTACTAACTCGTGGTGACTAATTACATTGGTAGGGTCTTTGGCCTTCTGGGTCCTTCCGACGACTTCATGCGGCATGGCATTAAAAAATAATGTTAAATTTATCATTGACCTTTGTTTTAGTGCTGCCAATAGTTTGAGGTGGCGCAGTCTCACCACGTCGTATCACCCATCACATGTGATATATATATGTATCATGCCTTCTATCTCCCTCCATGGTTCACTGAGAGCAGTGGGGTTGAGTCCCCTTTTTGTCGAATTATTCTCCTGGTTCCGCGAAGGACCCCACAGCCTCCTTGAGTGCTGTGTATTTCCCATTCCATTGTGTTCCTTCAAATGGGAGGCTTGTTACCTCAGCTACAATTTCATCAGTAACCAAAATTTGTATGTCTCGAATTACTGAGACTCCCCTCTGTAAGTTTTGTAAAAATGCTAGCGTGATATTTATGTCAAATATCTACAATCTGTTGAAGTATTATGTCCACCCAAGAAGGTGTAGAATTTCCTTTTCTTATTCAGTTAGTTGCAGTAATGTGGGATCGTGATAGATGCTTCGACCTCCCATGTCTTCTGTAAACAAGTCAGTACAACTATCATTCCTGACTGCAAACTTAGTTAGACCAGCCTGTGAGAAAATATTACTAGAAATGATAAAATTTACAGAACAACAAATGTATATAGAAATACAAATTTTCCCATTAATTGTTATCATTATGATCTATCGATAAATGTGTATAATATACGCTCGTTGAATAATGAAAAGGGTGACCTGAACCGTCGATATGTGCGAGCATAATGATGGCAGTCAATCAAGTGAAAGGTAATTACTACGCCGCCGCTGCTGGGAGAACAATCATTAATAACTTTCAAATCACTTTAATGGTAATCATGAACGATAATCACACCATTTGTGGGAAGTACAAGTTCAAATACCCATTTTCACATATGTTCAAGGAACAATATTCCGAGTAGTCTAAATTTGTTCATGTTTTATAAATATTCCACATGTCATAACTTTGTTACTTTCCCTTGTGTTGAATATAACCAGAACGATATACCCTTTTTTAAGAAAGGAAATCTAGGAACACAAAAATAAAACTTAGCGTATTTAAGATAAACTTCCATACCACAGGCATAGCCACTACTGCCAGCAGGCGTCCATAGCCTCAACAGGGTTTCCTTTTAACCCATAAATGATCCAGTATCCTAAATAAATAATTTGAATCATCTTCTCAAAAAGGCCACTATCCTGGTTTGGTAGCCAGATAATGACAATTCCACTCACTAGATCGTAACCTAAGTGAACAAGCTGGCTCGTAATGAGACTTATTTTCCTTTGACCTTAGATGCCAAAGGCCATTGCACTAGTGTGGTATCCATAGTGGGAATGGCACTTATGTTAATATCTTATGATCATGGTAGGTTGGCTCATGATGAGACCCCCTATCCTTTTTGGGAGACGTTTATTTCTTACTTATATTTAATTCTCAATTCTCTCTCTTTTTTTTTCCTTTTTTTTTTTAGGATGTATTAAGGGAGGCTCATATACTCCTTAAGAGTGTGGGATGGTGTAAGAAGTGTAAGAATTCCAAGTAAAAATGTTCCTTAGACTCCTTATTATGATGTGAAAGAAAATTATCATTCAAGTATATGTATATATAGGGGAAAGAAACGAATTATGGTGGTTAAGGATTATGAACAATATTAAGATAATTCGGAAAAATTAAATCCAAAAATAATTCGATAAGGTATGCTAGATAGTCCACAAAAGAAAATGACAAATCGTTACTATGATAATTAGAAGTGATGTTGTTGAAAATTAGTTGGTGAATTTCATACCCAAAGGAGTGGCTACGTATCAGGAGTAGTCATAAAAAACAGTACGTGTTGTTGGTAAAAGAAAAATCATGACTTTCAAGGGAAAGGAGCAACAACAGGAACAACCACAAAAGGAACAACAACTATTTCTTTCTAATGAACAATGTTACCTGAAAAAAGGAACGACAATCCCGACAAATGGAATGACAATTGTTACATTCGAATGAACGATACAACTCGCAAAAGGGAATGACAATCACAACAGAGGGAGCGATAGTTGTTACGTTCAAATGAATGACACTACTTGCAAAGGAAACATCAATCAAAACAAAGGGAACAACAGTTGTTACGTTCAAATGAATGACAACGATGATGTTCAAAATGTTTAACCATCTAATTAAGTAATTGGATACCTCCCGCAGACATTTTTGTTTTAGCGAATCTAGGATTGATTAGTCATCAACTAAATTCATTTAATTTATATGGGTAGGTTTATTCAATGATTGAATTATCGGATGGTTTGTAGTGTCATGCATTCATTTTCTATTTACTACAGATATGCATTCTTTTACTGCAGTCGCCTGAATTTTTGCTGCAAAACATGACATATTCGTCTCCAATGTAAAACAAGGTTTATATTCGATGGATTTTTCAAAGTGAGACAGGAGAAATTTGAAGTTTGAATAAGGAACGGAAAAGAGTGCTAATTATGTTCATTACAATCATCTTTTCTAGTTTTTATTCTCCAAATCTCTTTATAGTGATTTTCCTAGAAAGTAAAAACCTAAAAACTCAATCAAATCTCTAAAGAAAACTATATACAATATGTACAGTGCTGAAAAGGCAATAGTTTCATGGAACTGAAGCTTTTGGGTTACCTTCCTAGCTAGCTAAAACCTGAATAGTAGGATCATTACTTACTTCTTGGAAAAAGGATTCTTTTGAAAGTAGTTGATGGTAGGGCCATAGCCGATGTCCATTTACCAAAAAAGGAGAACAAGACTTGTCGATGGTAACTAAAGTAATGGTGCCATTATCATGAACTTCATTGATTTCATATGGTCCCAACCACCTTGTCTGCAATTTCCCAGGAAAATCTTGAAATCTGGAATCATAGAGAAGCGCCCAATCGCTTTTCTGGAAGGATTTCTTCTTGATATGCTTATCGTGCCATCTAGCTCTCTACTCTTGAATAACAACTGTGTGCTGAAGGGTGAACATGCGTGCTTCATCTAACTCATTGAGTTGTTGTAAGCATTGTGTGTGTGCCTCTATAAGATCCAGTCCAATTTCCTGGGCCATTCTTAGAGTCTTGATATCAATTTCAATTGGAAAGATAGGTTCTTTGCCAAAGACTAGGCGATAAGGAGAGTAGCTAGTAGTGTTACGCCATGTTGTGTGATAGGCCCATAAGGAATTTGGAAGCTCGACTCCCCAACTTTGACGATTTTTTGAAACTATTTTTGTCAATATTGATTCCAAGACCTTATTGGTACTTTCCACTTGTCCATTTTCCCGTGGGTGGTATGGGGAGGTAACTCTGTGTTTAATATGATAATTGCACAGAGTGGACAAGATTTTATGTGCTGTAAATTGCGACCCTCCGTTAGTGATTACTTCCCTGGGCAATCCATAGCATACAAATAATTCAAAGAGAAACTTAATGACTGCTTCCTCCATTGCGTTTGACAAAGCTATTACTTCTACCCACTTGGTCATATAGTCTGTTGCAAGTATTATATAAGATTTCTGGTTTGATTTTGGGTTGAAGGGGCCAACAAAATCTAGTGCCCATCTCTCGAAAGGTTCTACCAACACTTATGCTTGTAGGGGCATTTCATTATCTTGGCCTAGTCATCCCATCCTTTGACAGTTGTCACAGGCCTGTACACACTTCTTTGCATCTTGAATATTGAGGGCCAATAGTATCCCATCTATAAAACCTTATGCCCGGTTCTATGGTCTGCAAAATGTCTGCCATAGGGCTCATCATGACCCATCTTCAAGACGTCATAAATTTCATCATCTCTGACACATCTTCAGATCTGAATATCAGACCCTATGTGGAAATGATATCCACCAATCCAGGTGAACCATGCACTACGTTGAACGATTAGTTTCCTTTCTCTTGAGGACAGGTGTGCTGGTAGTTTCCCAGCTGCCAGATAATTCACCACATTAGCGTACCAAGGCATCTAAATAGTGACAACGGACAAGTGTTCGTCTGGAATTTGGTCTTCAACTGTCAAAGAGCGATCTGTTTTGGGTACGCGAGATAAGAAATCTGCAACAAGATTCTCTCTTCTGGGCCAATCCTTAATGGTGATGTTGAATTCCTGCAATACAAACAACCACCAAGTAACCAATCCATTAGTAATTGGTTTGTTAGATAAATATTTGATAGCAGAATGATCAATATACAAAATAATTGGATAGCCTATTATATAGTGGAGAAATTTATTAATAACGTGTATAATGACTAAGAATTCTTTTTTTGTTACTGTGTAATTTAATTCG
>SNQJ01S0157675.1:11472-22110 GCA_010110895.2 Picea sitchensis
ACCTGATGCATCTGAAGAGATGTGAAATGGTAATTTCCAGTTTGGTCCTCTCAACACGAGTACTGTTGAATCCAACCTTTTGAGTTCTGCAAATGCAACATCACACTTATCAGACCACTGAAATTCCACATTACCAGTTAAATCATGTAAAGGTGTATCTATCCTTGAAATTTTTTCTATGAATCTTGATGCAGGAGCATCATCAGTAGTAAGCAAGCGTGGAGGCGAAAGACAACAGGGATGAGCGTCATCACATTTTGGCACATGTTGAAAATGTTTGAAATATTTTTGAAAGTTTGGATGCAAAGACATTAATGAAATAGTTAAGAAGGCATACTTCCATATTGTAAACAGATCTTGAGCGATCTGGTCTCATCTGTAGGATGTAGAGGCATTTATGCATAGTTAATGAAAGTAGGTAGATTTAAAATTCTAGATTAGACAGTTTTAGGAGTTGGAGGGAAAATGACTATAGACACCCTCACCTTTGTATCATTGTAACATTAGAGAGAGAGCACATTAGCATAGAGAAGAAATGGGGAGTAGCAGAGAAGAATCCATGTACAAAAGTTCTGAGATTAATATATGAAGCTTTGATTCAGACTCATGGTGTTCTAACACTTTCTGTGTATACATGCTGAATGTTATGCTTATGGTTGTTTTACTCTTTCTGTTGTGCATTTTCTTTTATGTTATGTATGTATGATTTCATTTTAATTATTTGAATTCTGAGAGAGTAAGGGAATGAGTTTCAATTGTTTCTCTTCTTGAGTAAGAGTTCCTTCAAGGAGTGAAATGAAGCGTCCGCAAGGAGTGCGTTGATAGAATTTAGAGTTTACCTATGAAAGCTCAGGAGGGATACGGTTGTTCTCATTTCAACTGAAGTGAAATATAAGCACAAAAGCCATGCAAGGTGTGCGTAGGCTGGTCAAGACCTTAGAACTTATAAACTAAGGTTGAGAGATTGAAGGATTGTTGTTGGAGAGTTGCACAGAGTCAAGAGATTCAGATATTTAGGAATATTTGAAGAAGTGCCACAAGGAGTGCGTGCAGAAGTCTCCTAGGAGGGTTGAGTTTTCGAAAGGAAGCTCAGGAGAGATAGGGCCTTTGAATCATTCGAAAGAAAGGTAGGAAGCACTAGTATTTGTGCAGAGGAAAAATCCTAGAGAAGGATTGCAGGTTTGATTTGAGCAGAAGGTTCTTTGAAGAAGAGATTGAATGGTCTGAATTCTCAAAAGAGAACTCCCAAAATAGCGAGGACCGTAGGATCTGCAAAAGTTGTAGGGGAGTTAAGAGTAGGACAAATCCACATTCGAAAGGAAGAGTCAACATGGAGCGTTGATCATGATTTATTCAGGTTGTTAGATCATTTCAGGAATTCGGAGTTTGGGACTCTGAAGTGCAAGCCAAAACCTTAGCTGATAAAGTTCCCAAAATGTGAAAGGAGGTTTCGTGTGCGAAGTCAAAGAGGGATGAGTTTGGAATTTTGGAACTTCGGAGTTCTGAGTTTCGGAAGTCCTGAGGACAGGTGATCGAGACTCAGTAGGGAGGAAAGTCCGAAATCAAAGGCCGCGATAGATTATTTGTCGGGAATTCGGGAATCGGGTTTTCGACATTTCCGTTGACAAGGGGCAGAACACTCTACGTCAGAACCTTCGAAATCGCGAAACACGAAGAGGTTCGAAAGTGCGTTTCGGCATTTCGGAAAATCGAGGATCGGGAATTTGGGTGTCGTGATGACATAAGGTTAGGGTCGAGAGTTTTGAACTCCCGGTACCCAGAAGCCCGAAAATAAAGGAAGTCGTCGAAGGGTGGTTCAAGTTCAGAAAATCGAAAAAAGTGACAGGTGGCAGGAGTCCACATCAGGAGAATAGTACAGCTCGAGGGGACAATTGGAAAGTCAGGAAATCTCGTGATATGATTTGTGAATTCCCAAGAAAGGAGACCATTTTGGCATTTCAGAATTTCGGGTTCTGGAAGGTATAGTAGATAGAGAGTTCGGGGATAAGCCTTACGAACTCCCGGTACGGGAATCACGCTAACCGTTGGATCAAGGGAAGAACCATAGCCATTGATATTCCTTGAAAGTGGAACAGTAATGTTTCAGTGTTTCAGGATTCAGCATATCGGGAATCTTGTTGACAGGGTGATGAGACATAGTGCCAAGGAAATCCCAAAGTCGCGAAGTGTTGTAGGACTTAGAGTGGATTTTTTGGGATTTCGGTAATTCGGGTTTCGGGACTCCGGGAGTCGAGAGGTAGAGTTGCGCATCATTGCAACTTCCAAAATCACGAAGAGCAAAAAGCCAAAAATCAGTGGCAAGGTGAGTCGTGAGTTTGGTATTTCGGGTTTCGGAGGTCGAAGAGGTAAGGCGCTCGACCACGACATTTGCGAAATCGTGAAATCCGGTATCCCAAAAAGAAAAGAGAAAATTCCCAATGTCAGTTGGGTGTTGAACATAGAGTTCATGGTCAGTGAATGATCACATGGGCATAACTCAGGAGGGCCTGTGAATTTTACTCAGAGTGAGTGAGTAAATAATTTCCCAAGAGGAATTAAGAGAGTCAGTCAGAATCTAAAGGGTCGAAGTTGAAAGATCCTGTGCGGACTCCAGCCTGAGGGTTTAGGGTTCTACGCCAAATCTACGATAATATCCTACACAACCAAGGAAAATACGTACCTTGGTTTGTGTACAAGGTGTAGGCAGATTAAGGTTTACCTCTAGTTTTGCTGGGTCTACGTTGATTCGATCTACAGAAACATAGTGTCCTAGTACCACACCTCCAGTCATCATCATATGGCATTTATCATGACTCAAACATAGCCTGGTAGAAATGCATCGTTCCAGTACCTTCTCCAAATTGCTTAAAGCTTGATCAAAGTTACTGCCATAAGGGGTGAAATCATCCATGTAAGCTTCAAGTCCTTCATTAATCAAATAAGAAAATATGCTTAAAATAACTCTCTGGAATGTAGCTAGAGAATTACATAATCCAAAGAGAAATACTATATATGTGAAGGTACCCCAGGGACATGTAAATGTAGTTTTATCCTAGTCTTCTGGAGCAATCTGAATCTGATTATAACTGCTAAAGCCATCTAGGAAGGAGAAAAAATGCTTCCTTGCTAAAGTATCAAGGACCTGATCAATAAAAGGTAGGGGAAAGTGTTCCTTTTGGGAGCTTTATTGAGTTCTCTATAGTCTACACATATTCACCACTTTCCATTCTTCTTGGGGACGATTACTAGTGGAGAGACCCACCAGTTGTCTGAAATAGGATATATGAAATCTACATCCAACAGTTTTTGTAATTATTCTTTAACAATTTCCCTGAGATGAGGATTCAATCTTCTTTGGGGCTATCAGATGGGTCAAGCATATTTTTCAATATAGATATGATATGTACAGAGTTGGGGATCAATTCCCTTCATGTCGGGATACTCCCAAGAAAAAGCCTATTGATATTTAGAAAGGACCTGAATCAATTTTTGTTGTTGTTGCTCATTCAAATTGGAATTGATGTTCATAAATCTTCCTGGTGTGAATTCAATTGAAATGTTGTTATGGACAACAGTGGTGGGAATCTGTTGCTCCATCAATTCTTCCAAAGGATCTCCCTGTGCTTCATTATCTAAGACTACTTTTAGCATTTGACATGTTGGGTTGCCTATAATGGATGGGTTGCTAATGAAGCTACCAATAACATCATCTTCCAGTTGGTTTTTGAGCCCAAGAGATTCTTCCAGTGTGAGAGGAGATCATAGGTTTTCTTCTGGATATCTAGGTGGTTGCAACTGCTAATGTATGACATGCAGGCTTGGTTTTGTTGGAGGATACATGATAAAGTTATTTGTAGCACTTCCTATAGAAATCGTCATGTTGCCTGTGCAACATCCTATGTATGCATCTTTTGTTGCTAGCCATGGTTGTCCCAATATCAATGGGTGTCCATCAAGTCTACTTCTTAGGTTGATAACTAGGAAATCAGCTGGGTATTCCCAAGAGTCGACTGAGATTTCTATGTCTTGTAATGTGCCCACTAGTTTAACCACCGATCTATCAGCCAATTCTAACATAGTTGAAGTAGGTCCAAAGGAGGTGATACCCAGGACATTACAGGTGTCTATGGTTAGAATATTGATGGCTTCCCCCAAATCCACCAGTGTATTTGGAAAAAAACAACCATGTATCTGAACTGTTACCATAGGATTCCCTGGGTCCGTGTACTTTACTGGCTCCTTCTTGCCTAGAATAAGATTGGACAAAGTTCCTACCACATGAACAATTGCTGGATTCTCAGTTTTCCTTATGGGCTTCTTCCCACATAATTATTTAATTGTTTTTGAATAAATAGGAATATATTGCAAAGCCTGTAGGAGTGGAATTTTAACACATAGATTCTTTAGTTCCCCGATGATATAAAAGTTAGGATATACAGTTTGTTTTTTTATCATTATCCTCTCGGGAAACGAGGGAGGAGAAATTATGTCTTCATCAGGATTATGTTGCTCGACTGTATTTTCTCCCTGTTTTGTTTCTTCTGTTCTGACCATAGTCTATGGTTTTATTGTTGGTTGTATATTATTCTCATTCTCATGTTCTTGATGAACGTTTCTTTCCTTAGGAGAAATTACACTCCCTGATCTCAACCCGAGTTTATTGCAGCCTACAGAGTTGGTTTCACCCACCAAATTCTCGACAATTTGCATCAGCTAGACTGGTATGTTATTAGGATTTGGGTTGGGTTGAGCTGGTAGTTGATGACACATTTGAGGTTGAGGATTCTGGGGTAATTGAAGTGGAGCTTGTAAAGTGGGTTGAGCTTGAGGATCCATTCTCATGGGTTGATTGGTCATTCCCATGGGGTGTTTCTAGTTTTGATTCCAATTGGGGGTTTGGGTAGCTGTGCTAGTCCACTGTGAATGATATGAGTTATTGTTTGAATTCTTCCAAAATGGGGTAGGGTATTGCAAGTTAAGTCAAGTAGGATTAGCAGCTGGTTGATTTGGCCAGGGTGTAGTAAGATATTGTTGGGACTTCCAGGTGGGATTAGCAAATGGTTGGCCCTACCATGTGTTTCCAGAATTATGTTGTTGATTATAATGTCTAGAAAAGAAAGAAGAGGGATATTTTAGCGTACCTAGGGGACGAGCCTGCCATTCGTGATGCTGAACCATTAAATAAACTAATTCTATTTCCTCTTCTTCTTCTTTAAAGACAACTTTTAGTCCTGGGAGTGATGGAAATTTCTCTGTCACATGGTCTTTGGCACAGATGGCACAAGTCTGAACCACATCCAAGGGACACTCCCTCGAGCCATGTTTCCTTCTGCATCATAGACAAAATATGGCCAACGACTATTCTACTTCTGCTTGTTTATGTTTAACCTGCATAACATATAATTGTGTAGTCAGAGTACCCAAAATGTATGTTTTAAAATTTTCTAACAGATTACCAATTTCTTCTCAGGTGACACTCCCGCTAGAAATATTGTTACTTCTGGTGAGGGGATCTCATATTCCCAATCTGGTTCATGTACTACCACGTGAACACCTGATACACAATTGGACAATGTCATCATATGTTTCTTGATAAATATCACCTTTTCCCATTAAATTCAATGTTTCTACCCATTCATCCTTCATACCTTTTATTAGAGTGGATTTAAGAACGTCACTTGGTAATGTACCATAGGGTGATCTCTGCAGGTTATATTGAAATATTTCGACATATTCTTCTAGTGTTTCATTTTCTCTTGCAGTCATTTTAAAGATTTCATCCTTTAAATACCTAGTTCTACAGTAGTATTGATATTTCGTAAGGAAGGCTTGTTTCATTTCATCCCATGAATTTATAGTTCCTCCCCCTAATCCCATAAACCATCATAAATATGATCCCTTCAAAGTGGAAGTAAACAACTTTAGTTTCTGGGGTTCAAAGGTGTAGTCATAGCCTCTACACAGAACATCAAACTTGAATAAGAATGTGTCAGGGTCTTCTGCAATCAATCCGTTGAAGGTTGGAAGATTCTGTAATGGAATGGATTTCATTGGGGCATTAGCAACCAAATCAACTATAGGATATTCCAAGGTGGAAGTATGGGTTCACAATTGATTTTTCTATGCCATTTGGTCGAAGATATGCCAATAGCCTTCAGGGATTTCTTGGTCTGGGTGTTCTATTTGGGGTGGTTGATTACTTGGTCCCTTAGGAGATTTAATCATGCTACCTATATCTGGGATTTCAGGTGTTCCTTCTCTTATCAGAATCACATGAGCTCCAGGTTCAGGTTGTGGTGGGGGTTTTCCTCAACAATTCCACTGGTTTCCCCTTCTCCTTATTTCAAATTACAAGAATTTCCCTCGTCTAAAGGACTGAGAGGTGGAGTATGTGTATTTTGGAAACTTTGTTTAGTCCCTTTAGATCCACTATGAACCTCAGCGTGAGCTGCAGTTGGTGAAATTGCTACTTGAGGGATTCAAGTAGAACCTTTTCGAGGTCCAACTGAGGTTTGAGATTCAACTTTTCAGATGATTTCATCTATGAAAGTGCTCCTTCAAGGGGGCACCGAGCCTTGGGATTTTGTAGTTTTTGGTGTGGGTTTTAATTTTTCGGGTTCTTTCTTCTTACTCATGCACACAGACACAAATTTTATGCACCTATATATATGCATCAGCCAAAGGTAGGTGTTGGCACAAGCATTTTACTTGTTTCCTACGTAGTTTCTTACCTTTTGTTTCCAGTACCTCATCCTCCAGATATGCAATATATGCTATCTTTGACATTCTCCCTGGCAACGATGCCAAAATCTTGGGTTCTAAAGATGTCCTAAAAAAAACCTTATTCTGACATTAATTTATCAACCAAGGATTCGTCTTCTCATTAAAGAATGTTAGCAAAGTCTATGCAGATAGTTGTAGAGGTTTAAATCATGTAGATAATTCTGCTAAAGCAAATCTAAGTCTATCTAAATTACTGCAATAATCAATTTCTTCACTCATTCATTAAAAACTATGAAACTAATAACTCATTCAACAAAATTGTAATCTGATCAATAACACACCATGAATCAAAACATCAATCAATTTTCTGAATTCATTCATCTAAGAAAAAATAATTTAATCTGCACAACCACTTAATGAATCAATCTCTCAATGATTATTTAACCTGCCAAAAAAGAACAATGATCTATTGTATATTTAAGAAGGAACAACAAATACGAATTAAGCGAAAGGAACAACAAATGTGAATTTGATAAAAGGAACAACGTATGCAAAAATGAAAAGAATTCTCAAGCGATAAACTAACAACAATTGGAAATGGAACAACAATTGATAATCTTCAAATGAAACATTTATTCTCTGCAAATGAACAACATAACTAATGCATAAAAGAATCAACACAATCACGAATTTATCTTAATTGTTGCAAGGAAATTTAAATCAAAAAACTGAAATAGAATTGATATGATTACAGATGAGATAGTAACTCCTTCTGAATGGGCCCACGGTCTTCAGAAGATACTACTACTAAAAACTCAGTACACAGGGATGATCAAAACACTTGAAGATTTCTTTAATTCCATAACTGATAAATCATTTACAATGGATTGCTATACAAAATGTCAACAATTAAGAGATCCAAATGTTTGGTTAAAATCCTTCATTTGTCTCTCTCTATTGTTCACTATCCTTTATATATTACAATGGAATAAGTAAATTAAGTTATCATGAGGATCGAGAGATCCTCAGGATTTATTTTACTATTTATGAAGATTACAAGATAAACAATCAATCTTCCTTTAAAGTGTTTTGCACCTAATTTCTTCGATATCTAATGGCCTACGCATCTTCATGATCTTATTAACTATATTGAGTTAACAACAATTGTCCATTTCTGCAATAAAATCAAAACAATTCAAACCAAAATTAAGAAATTATCTAATATTATTCAATGATATTTCTAAAAGACTTTTTAACCATTTTTTCCCCTAATTGCTTCAAATTAATCAAAAAGTTAACAAAGAATATATCAAAAACCATAGAAATAAGGAGAATATTTATACCTTTTTCTCAACTCAACACATATCTCAATCGACCACAACCCCTTTTAGGTGGGGTTGGGATTTCAACCATTGGGTCCCATGGATGTTACAGTACCCCTTGTAGCCACCCAGGAATACTTGGCACATGTTCCAACTACAGCTGAAAAGGAAACCCGATTCATTGAGTGGATCCAACACATCCGCCAACAGGTTCAAGATATTTTAAAGAAATCCAATTCTAAGTACAAGCAGTGCCATGATCAACAGCGAGTGCCACACTAGTTTCCGGTGGGAGACAAATTTTAGTTGCACTTGCAGAAAGAATGCCTTACAGAGCCTCATCGAAATCTTTTTCCACTCCTTTATGGGACTTACACCATTACCAAGGCTTTTGGAAACAACGCTTTTGAGCTCAACCTACCCCCCTCCCTTGGCTTGCACCCAGTGTTCAATGTGGACCTCCTTCGACCTTATTTTCCACCATTATTGGACACCTCAGAGATAGTAGAACAATTGACACCAATAGAGATCAATCCTGACTGCATGGAACAAGAATCCACTGATCAGATCATGGAAACAAAGGTCAAGGGCACTCACCAGTAGAGGATCCAACTTTATCAGGTTGTCAAAGTAGGGCAATTCCTACACCAAGGCAAGTGGCTCACCCGAGCCAAATTCAAAATAAATTTCCTCATCTGATGGGGGAAATCAATGCAATGGAGACCATTTATTACTAAGGAGGGATGATTGATCCAAGTGGATATATATGGCCATCCACCTTTTCCAATTGGATCAAAACAGTTTTTTGGCAATTTACTATTTTTAGCAGTTTTTAACTTCTCGGGCCAGTTTGAGGGCCTAAACGATGTTTTTTCACAATAGAGCACCTCAATGATGGCCAAAGGATTTTATTGATCCCTCTAAATTAATATCCTCATCAATACCTTTCCAACAAGCTATCATGCTCCCTAAATGGAGATTGTATGCAAAAGTTACGACCCCAGGAAGTTAATGTACTAACTTACCCCAATGAGTCCCACATGACTTTTGGTGCTTCATATCCTAGGGTTAGGTTTTTGGATGTCTAGGGTTTTGGAATTCATATTTGTTGTATAAAGGCCTTTAGATCCTCATTGTACTCATCTTCTTGCAAATGAGCATAGCCGTCACATCTCTTCTCAGAGATAAGCTGCCACCATTCTAGCAAGCTTGTTTTCAGTCTGCATTTTACAATTTTCAACACATTTACTATTTAATAGAAGTCAAGTTTTACTGTATGTCTGTTATTTTTCACTGTGTCTCTGTGTTAACATTATAAATCTTTGGTTTCATTTTGTTCTGCTCATAAATCCATATCAATATTGATGGCTTTAATTTCTTGCAAAAGAACCTTATAGTTGAAGAACCTACAGGTTGCATTTTGGAAAATTCACCATGAACATGAAGTATTTCCTTATGATTAGCTTTATTCAAAGTAAGTTTTTACCAATTTACCAAAGGAAATACCACTGATTGTAGGACCCAAAATAATTTTGGGTTCATGGATGAAACAATGCAAAAAAATGGGAGTGGAGGAGATCCTTCTTTATAACCTATATTATGTAACCAATAAGGAAAAACAATGAGATGAAACCAACTTCATATATTGATAGAATGGAAAGGGAAGGACAATATTCTCCTTGTAAGTTATTCATGGAACATAAGTATAGTTTGTTAAAAAATAGAAAATCAAATAACAAAACATTGCCAACAAATTCTACTTGAGGGATAGGGGGTCGATTTTAGGGGAAGGGAATTCCCCCCTAAATAAGGACATCAACGTACTCCATGATCTTTCCCAAATACATACAAGGAGATGAGTGTTATAGTGAGTCACCTCCTTCCAGAATTTTTTTAAAGAGCTCTTGAATATTTGAGGCCGACGAGGCCTAATATTTTATATTTGAACTCTTTTCAACCCCTCTTTAGCTGGTTGACTAATATTATTATTGCTACTAGGAGGAATCCAAAATTAATATATCATAAGCATGCTCAAGTTACAATGGAGAGAATATTCTCTAAGGTTTTGGGTTATTCACTATAGAGTAGCACTTAAGAGGTTAAAATATCCATTGTACATGATCTCCAAGAACTAGCATCATGATGTGTTCATTACTATAAAGGAGATGTACTCAAATATTTGGTTGTACTTGTTTATTTCACCATTAAGTTGAATATACATTATAAACAGAGAGGAGCACTAAGAAAACTACAACACATAGTAAAAATGGAAGGAGTAGAGATACAATGTCTACAACAATATACATGCATCCTTCATTTGAAGGAGAGAGTCCTACAATATGGTTGGAGCCCCGCCTAACTAATATTGGGATTACTCTTACCAATATTATGGTAGATCCAAATGATGGAGTGAAAACAATGTTTGTCCCTTACATTTTGTTCCTCTATGAGACAAATGATCCAGATTGGATCATTACATTATTTTTCATCTATCTCAATGCTTTATGGGTGAAAATTTTGCAGGAATCAATTTGTAGAGCCATTTTAGTGACTAGTCCAAATTTGAAAATTTGTGTCCAAAAAACAATCTAAA